>JBBPBX010102855.1:0-11977 GCA_038048925.1 Garcialebias charrua
CTATTACTTACTACTTGTACTACTAGTCCTACTTTGTCGTTTTTCACTTATCGCGGGACTTCAGGGTATGGATCCCTTGAGATAAACGAGGGACTATTGTACCCCACTTTAAGTAATTTCCTTTAATTGATCCAAAGTAGTACAGACTTGTTACATCACTGTATAAGAGTTGTGTCCTTGTTGTACTAACCCTTTTAGGCACTTGGGAAAATATTCCGTCCTCTCATCCATCTAAGCAGGATGGAAACGTGGCTGCTCCAAAAACACAAAGCAGCAGCCAAGAGAACAAGAACAACTTAGTCGGGCCAGTTCGGGCCGACCAAAACATGCACTTCAATCAAACCCTTTCCTTCTCTAAAGTGGAAGTCTTAATGAATAAGATAAAACAGCAGGTCAGTAGGTTTTCCACAAACTGAATGGTGAAGTGATGCTGGCAGTGATTTGTAAACCCCCAGAGAAACAACAGGATATCTGACAAAGGCAGCCAGAGAGTGATTTCCTGTCAACATGAGTGAGTGGGACAACAAACATGAGACTAAAGTTGGGTCTAAAAAATTGTCTGGTCCTCTGGACCAGGGGTCTGCAACCTTTACGATCCAAAGAGCCATTTCTGCTCCTTTGTTCAGTAAATTAACATGTCCGGAGCCACAACACCTGCTGCAACTGGGATTCTCAACTGGTGGCCCACGGACCACTTTAAGTTTGTTGGAGGACGATTTTCTGGCCAGCAGGAGTGACTTTATAAAACTAAAAATGTCTAATGATTTTAAACATTTACTGATATTTTTACATTTTAAGATAAAATAAAAGACAATATTCTTGTAAAGAATATAGTTTTGCCCAGTTTCTTAAAACTAAAACGATAAACTATGCAGGCTTATGTGATTTTTTTTTTTTTACTGTAGAAAAATTAAGTATCCTACTTAAAAGAAATAAAGCATAAAGTGAAAGTACGTTTTACTCCTTGTAATGTAGGAAAACTGCTCAAACTAACCCTTCCAGTTGTTATAAGAACCAATAAAATTCAGTTTTATGTCAGTTTTGGTCAAAGCTTGAAAGAGCCGCTGCAGAGGGACCAAAGAGCCGCATGTGGCTCCTGAGCCGCAGATTGCTGACCCCTGCTCTACAGCAATGTGGGTATCCTAACTGGGCCTTCCTGAAAGCAGTGAATACTGTAAACCCAAACAGAACTCCAGTCAGCCATCAGGTGAAAAGGAGGAACCCAGACCCAGACCAGTGGTATTTTCATATATTGTGGGAGTTTCAGAGAAATTGAGACGTTTATTTTCTAAACACAACGTCCCAGTGGCTTTTAAACCCCAAAATACATTACGGCAAAGACTGGTTCATCCCAAAGATCCAGTCCCCTGACACAATCAGAGAAATATTGTGTATGCTGTTCAGTGCCAGGAGGATGATCAGTCTATATTGGAGGAACTCTTCACAAAGATTCATATTCACAGTGGCTGCTTCAAAGAAATCTGGTGATATTTTTCTTCACAGAACAAAATAACTCGAAACATGTTTTAGTTTTTTTGTATTAAAAGCGCCACAAGCTGCCTAACAGAGGACCGACCTTCTGGCAGTGATTGGTGTGGGGTGACAGGGCGTCAAATGCGCCGCAGTCGTGTTTCAGCTCTGTGCACAAACTGAGCTGGTGTGAGGAAAACGGCGGGCGGGCTGCTCGAAGTGTCTCAGCACACGTGCTAGACGCCTTAAAACAGAAAGAGGAAAGTAAAGATGAGACGGAGCGATTCGTGTTTGTGTGATTGTTGCTGAGCCTGTACGACCTTCAGTGACTGGTGGAGTCGTGGGGAGTGCAGAGAGGGCAGAGAGCTGTTGTAGGACAGGAGACAGGACGGGTGATGCCACTCCATGGAGGCTGACGGGGGAGACGACGGGCCAGGTGACGACGCAGCAGGAGACCTTGCGCTCCTCCCCAAGCTGTTGGACGTGCTTTCTCTTCGCTGGTACTCTATCGGGGACTGGAGAGCTGCAGGTGCACAGGAAGATGTGTTGCATCGTTTCTAAATCTTTACTTGTTGAAGCAAAGCTGAGCACTGGTACCGTTTAGGAAGTTCCTCTGAGTGTCTAGGATCTGGATCACATCATCAAACCATGCTTGTTGTATCTCCGGAGACGATGCGTGCATGACGAAGCGCGTTACGCTGCCGTCGGTCGCCCGGGAGGTCAGGACCAGACAGCATGGATCCTCTTCAGGGGGACTCTCCACACCCAAGCAACTGACCTACACACACACACAAAGTCATTGTTTGTTTGTTTGTTTATTCATTCATTTCATTTCAATTAAAACAACACATATTCAAAGCAATTGAATAAAATAATTATAAAATGAAAGGCAGCAGAAGAAGAATAAATTCTTATCGTTTCTGCCCCTTCATAACTATATCAAATCAAAACAATCAATTCATCCATCCATCCATCCATCCATCCATCTTCTTCCGCTTATCCGGGGTCGGGTCGCGGGGGTAGCAGCCTAAGTAGGGAGGCCCAGACTTCCCTCTCCCCAGCCACTTGGAGCAGCTCCTCTGGGGGAATCCCAAGGCGTTCCCAGGCCAGCCGAGAAACATAGTCCCTCCAGCGTGTCCTGGGTCTTCCTCTGGGTCTCCTCCCGGTGGGACATGCCCGGAACACCTCACCAGGGAGGCGTCCAGGAGGCATCCTAACCAGATGCCCGAGCCACCTCAACTGGCTCCTCTCGATGTGGAGAAGCAGCGGCTCTACTCCGAGTCCCTCCCGGATGACTGAGCTTCTCACCCTATCTCTAAGGGAGAACAATCAATTCAAAAAATACATAATACAACAAACCACAAAATTATCACAATTTTTCAGTATAATTTCTTAATATCAGCAAAACTTATATATATCTCGTCAGCAAAACATTCTTTATCTTTTTCTTGAATACAACTAATGATTTCTCCTTTTTTACATCATCATCCAAACTATTCCATAAACTAATTTCCTTCATTAACGTAGACCTACCCTTCAAACTTGTTCTATACCTCTTCTTTACAAAAATATCTGTTCCCTTTAAATTATAACAACTATTCCTTTTAACAAAATTCACTTGTATATTTGACAGTAAATTTTGATTCTGAGCCCTGTACATCAGCAATAGAACATTGTAATCCACCAAATCAAAAAACTTAAGAATTTTCAGTTGATAAAACAAAATACTTGAAGGATGACGATAATGCTTTCTTGAGATCACTCTTATTACTCTTTTTTGTAAAATAAAAATAGGCTTGGTTGCTGTTTTACAAGCTGTACCCCAGATACCAACAATAAATCAAATGTGGCACAACAATCGTATTGTACAGCAAACACAATGCCTTGTCAGTCAAAAATTCCCATACTTTATATAACACTGCCATAGACTTAGAGATTTTAGTTCTTACAACATTAATATGTTTTTTTTATGTCAATTTATCATCAATAATCACTCCCAAGAACTTTACTTCACTCACTCTACGTATCTCCACATCATCTATTTTGAAAAGAAAATCTACAGTTGGGTATTTTTTTACTAAATATCATATACCCTGTAGTTACTTTTTTCAATGTTCAATGATAATTTATTTAATTTAAACCAAGTTTGAATTTTTGCAAACTCTATCCTCATTAATTCGAACATGTGATTCAGGTCTTTACCAGAACAAAGGAAAGTGTTGAGCTTCAAGAAAAAAAATCATTAAGATATCTATTGACAGCCACCCTCTTACCTTAATGCTGTTTTTAAAGGTATAGCCCGGCAAAGGGACGCCTTTCTTCTTCTCAATTGGCTCGCTGAAGATGACGAGCTGCTCAAACAGGAAGACTCGCCTCTCCCTCGCTCTGGACAAAAGGCCGCCCTCCTGCTCGCCGACGGAGAAAGTATCCTGCTGAAGCAACTTCCCCTGAGCTGTAATTTTCCCCTGAAACATGCAGCCCACAGACACGGTCATGCTTTTTGCATATTATATGTAGCGACCACTTAACCAGTACATCTGCATGTTGCATACACAATACAATGCAATAAAATGAGAATTCCATCCTTTTCCAGACTTAGATTTTCAGAATTTCTGATCACTTATCAGACAGTTTTGAACTTTAAAATATGAGGGTCATCATAGATTCAGGGGTTTGCAACCTTTTGGATCAAAATAGCCATTTCTGCCACTTCGCTCGCTAAATACAAAGTGTCTGCAGCCGCAAAACCTGCTTTTCTCTACCAGTTGGGGTGACATTATAAAACTAAAAATATATAATGAAAAATACATTTGTTGATAATTTGTACATTTTAGAGTAAAAGGAAAGACCGAAAGTAGTGGGAAAATTTGTTTATACTGAGACTCTACAGGCTCCTGTGAGTCTTTTTTTTTCCTGACTGAAAATTAAGTACAGCTAATACAAGGAGCGAAACATATTGATTACATTTTAAAGCAATTTAATGACATCAATATAACAAATGGAGTTCTCTCTATTATTCACTTTAACAGCAGAAGTATAAATGCAAATATATCCAAAATAACATTCATTCAACCTTTATTTAGTCAGGTAAATCTTTTGAACCTCATGGGCTCATTTACGAAAGCGACCTGCTAAAACTAAAGAACAATGAACAGCAGTGATAGAATTTCATTAAACAATAAACAAACAAACAATAAACAATAGAAAACAAAAAGAGAGAAAAAAAAAAGAATTTTTTTTTTTTTTTTTTTTAACAAAGTATCAAAAAACTAGCAAAACATTATAAGGTAGACGTATAAAATCAAAGACAGGAACAAATCTGCATTGGTTTTTGCCAGGATTCCAACAGATTCTGAAAACCATTTAGGGAGGTCAGGGCCGAGAGCTTCAGATCTTTTTGTAAGATAAAGATTATACAAAATAACAGATTACTTAAAACAGTTAAATAGAACTTTTACGATAATAGCACTGTCAGAGACATGGCTCAATGATGATAACACAAGTAATATTCACATCGAAGGGTATGAATTATTTCACATGAACAGAAATAATAAAAGAGGTGGTGGTGTCGCTCTATATGTTAAGAATGAAATAAAATGTAAATTAAATAATGAAATGTCAATAATAGTTGATAATATTATGGAAATGATAACAATAGAAATAATAAACAAAAATGATAAAAACATAATAATAAGTTGTGTATATAGATCACCAGGATCAAATATAGAAATATTCACTGATAAAATCTTGGAGCTATTGGAGAAGAGTTTTAATAAAAAAGTTTTTTTGTGTGGAGACTTTAACATTGATATGGGAAATAAAACAGATTCAAATAACATCAGTACATTTATAAATTCAATGTACAGTTTAAATATGTATCCGTTGATATCCAAGCCAACAAGAATTACAACTCATAGTGCCACAATAATTGATAATATTTTCACAAATATAACAAACGGAGAGGTGATAGGTGGTATTTTAACGACCGACTTAAGTGATCATTTACCAGTTTTCACAATCTATAAAAATGATCAAAGTATCACAAAAGCAGTTAAAACAAAGAAAAAGATCATAAACACATCAAAAAAAGTTTTGGAAAAATTAAAAGAGGATCTAGATAAACAAGACTGGAATGAAGTGTATGTTGATGATGTGAACAGATCATATGATGAGTTTATGAATATCTTGGAAACTCTGTATGAAAAAAATTGTGTACAAACAAATTATACAAAGAGAAATATCGTTGACCAACCATGGATGACAAAAGGGTTGAGAAATGCTTGTAAAAAAAAGAATTATTTGTATTCATGTTTCTTGAAATTGCGAAGTCAGAACGCTGAAGAAAAATATAAAAAGTATAAAAATAAATTAGTAGGGATTATAAGGAAACATAAGAAAGAATATTATAGTAAATTATTAGATAAAAGTAATGGTGATATGAAAGCAACATGGCGAGTAATGAATAGTGTTATGAAGAATCATAAAGCAAAAACTAGTATTTCAAAATATTTTGTAAAAGAAAAAGATGAAGTTTATGATGAAAATGAAATTGTCAATGGATTTAATCAATATTTTGTGAATGTTGGATCAAGCCTTGCAGCTAAAATACTGTAAAGGATTATGAGGAGGTCAATATTAATACTGACCTCTTTACCTTAATTAATTTACTTATTCAGATTGAATAGTAAATTCACGGATTCTTTTCTTTTTCAGTTTACCCAATATTTCTGTGATCTTTATGATGGATACATAAACAGAGCTATAAAGTGACAATGGACACGTTAACTTAGCTTGATATGTCAAAGAGACACTATCATTTATTTAAAATGAATCAACTAAATTAACACCATTACACTTGATTGACATGATTTCACTTTCTTTCAATTTAAATACGTCAGCACACTTGAATTTAACACAACAGACTTCAATACTAGATGTTAAACATATTTAGTCTGAGGGCTCTTTAAACTTAATTAGTTTCCAGCTTAGATTGAGAGGGGAAAGAATAGGAGGAGAGATTTAAGAAGAATTGGGAGGTTAAGAGAGGAAGTTTATCTTGCATTTATGAAACCAGATGACACTCTTCCGTACGCGTCCAGCTAAGATATCATCACACCTCCAGCAAGCAAACAGCGGCTCCTTTACCTTAAGACGTCCGCCTTGGTTCTGGTAAAGAGCTGTGATCAGCTTTAGACTGACGAGTCGTCGGTCCCGCAAGTCCAAGCTGGACTCCACGCGTGTTTACCTTGTCGGTGTCGGTGATACTCGCTTTCGTCGGCAGAAGTCGTGGCAATCGTGGTTTTTTGGCTCAAGATAAATTATTCCAGGAAGGAATAACAAAGTTTGAGCTTACGCTCATTCGAAGTGGACTCATAACAGCAAGTTATCAGTCCCAGCTGGATGACGAAGGTCGTTAGCTCTTGACCAAGCGTACCACAGCCCTTTGGGAAGGTTCACATCTCTTTCGAAGCTCCCAGCAAACTCTGAAGCGTTTCCGCCCAGTTAGAACTTAAAAAGAGACTTAGAGAGGAGTTCACTTGCCTTATCAGACCCAAGGTTACAGCCAGCAGCAGAGAGAGATTTGTTTAGGAAAAGACACAGCAAGCTGGAGCCCTTTCATGAAAAACAACGGATTACTGTCTTCTGACTTTCTAAACAAAACCGTCCGGTCTCTGTGACCCGAGACTTCACCTTTAACACAGCAGTGAACACAGTAATACTCTTACAGAATAACACAGCTTAAAAGCACACATCATGAAAATGACAAAAGTTATTCTTTTGATCACATCAGCCTAAAATCAAAGATAGAAATAGTCTCTTTTGGTGACTATATTTATCAGATTACAGCTAAATGAATGATCTTGTAGTAAATGTCTTGCTTTACTGAGAGGTCAGTAAAGGTCATCACTGGACAGTTCAAAAACCTTAGTTTGACCCTGGGTAGGTCCACTACATCTCCCCCCTTTTGGAAGCCATCGCCAGTCCTTGGGGATGGGGTCCAACACGAAAGGAAACCTTGAACTGTCTTTGATCTTGAAGTAATCCAGCAAGTGGAAAAGAAAAATCAAAAATTATAATCCCATAAAGTTTTTGGAAATTCCATACTGTTCGGAGGTAATCCCATTGCGAAAAGCTTTTAATCCTTTGGAAAACAAAGTCTGTTAACTCTTGGAAAACAAAGTCTGTGATCCCTTGGAAAGCAAAGTCTTATAATCCACAGCGGTAATTCCACAGCAGTAATTCCACAACGATTAGTTTTGTTGATTGATCAGCAACAATTGTTTTCATAATCAGCATGTAGAGGGGATCCCTCGATTGACGCAGAGGAGGCGACCCTTGGATGAAGGTTGAAGACCAAGCGTTGGAGCTGCAGGTCCCCACATCGAAGGTTGTTGGCTGGTTGGTTTCCAGTCAGTGCCACTCTGGTTCTATGTGTCATGCAATTATGTGGTTTTTTAAGGTGGGCTTATGATTGGGATTTTACATTAAGCCTTACCTATATGCACCTGGTATGTAAGCTATCATGGTTTAGATCAGCTACAATTACCAATTAAGGGGTGGATCAATTCTGTAAAATTAGATATAGGGATTTGTACCTATAAAATTTTGGAGGGCTTCTGTAACGAAGGCCTCTAATTCCAAACTATTCCTCCATTCATTACTTAGTTTAGGTTAAACTAAAATAAAAATGAAATATAGTTTGATCTAAATGTCTGTTGTCTTTTAGACGAACGACGTAGGATTTGGTATTCCTAATAAATTTTGAAGTCTATGGCGAGACTCATCAAAATGAATAGACAATCTAGAATAGAAACGATCGAATCGGTTCAATTTAGAAATTGTGAGGTCAATGTAGTTTATGGTACCTTGAGTAGCTTTAAACTACATTGACTCTTCGACGATTGAGATTTAACAAAACGAACTGCATGTTGGCATAGTTAAATCCATATCATTCATTAACCAATGTTAATACAAAACCTTTTTGGCTGGGAGTGTTCAGAACCAAACAATATCTCAACTTATGACAACAGTAATGACTAAACAACAAGGAAACGACGTTCACAGCAGCAGTGAACACAGTAATACTCTTACAGAATAACACAGCTTAAAAGCACACATCATGAAAATGACAAAAGTTATTCTTTTGATTACATCAGCCTAAAATCAAAGATAGAAATAGTCTCTTTTGGTGACTATATTTATCAGATTACAGCTAAATGAATGATCTTGTAGTAAATGTCTTGCTTTACTGAGAGGTCAGTAAAGGTCATCACTGGACAGTTCAAAAACCTTAGTTTGACCCTGGGTAGGTCCACTACAATACCAAAAGTAGATAATAATGTGAGCCATTCAATTACAGGCTGTGCAAACAGTATTTTTCTAAATGGAACTAACAAAGAGGAAATAATGAATGTAGTAAAAAATCTTACAGACAAGAGATCAAAGGACTGGGTGGACATGGATATGATGTTTGTAAAGGACATAATGAGCCATGTTATTGAGCCGTTTACATACATATGTAACTTATCATTTTCAACAGGAATATTTCCAGATAATATGAAAGTAGCTAAGGTAGTTCCTCTTTTTAAAAATGGTGATAAATGTGTGTTCAACAATTATAGACCTATATCCTTGTTACCACAGTTTTCTAAAATTCTTGAAAAACTATTTGTGAACAGACTAGATCAATTTATAGACAAACAAAATATTCTAAGCAACAGTCAATATGGGTTCAGAGCTAAAAACTCTACATCAATGGCTCTCATGGAATTAATGGAACAAATAACTACTGCTGTCGATCAAAAACAATATTGTGTCAGTATTTTTGTTGATTTAAAAAAAGCATTCGATACTATTGATCACACCATTCTCCTTGAAAAACTGAACAAATATGGTATTAGAGGACCAGCATTACAGTGGGTATCTAGCTATTTGAAAGATAGGAAACAATTTGTACAAATAAATGATGTAAGATCTGACCTCTGTAATATCACATGTGGAGTTCCCCAGGGCTCTGTGCTTGGACCAAAGCTATTTATTTTATATGTGAATGACTTGGTAAATGTGTCAGGACTCCTTAAATGTATACTTTTTGCTGATGATACCACATTTTTCTGTTTAGGTGAAGATATAGAACAAATGTTGGAATTGATAAAGACAGAATTTACCAAAATACAAACTTGGTTTAAAATCAATAAATTATCATTAAATCTAGAAAAAACTAATTACATGATATTCAGTAATAAAAAGAAAACTGTTGATGTTCCACTCAAAATTGAGGGTGTTGAGATTTGTAGAGTGAGTGAGGTGAAGTTTTTGGGTGTTATTATTGATGACAAACTGACATGGAAACAACACATAAATTCTGTAAGAATAAAAATAGCTAAATCGATTGCAGTACTATACAAGGTCAGAGACCTATTGAATGATAAAGCTCTGTATTTGTTGTATAACACAATCATTGTTCCACACTTAATCTATTGTATTGATGTTTGGGGGAAAGCGTGTAAAACAATCACAAAGCCTATTTTTGTATTACAGAAAAGAGCTGTAAGAATTATCACTAGAAAACATTACTGTCATCCATCCAGTACATTATTTTATCAACTGAAATTATTGAAGTTCCATGATTTGGTTGATTATAATATTTTATCAATTATGTATAGGGCTCAGAATAACGAATTACCTTTAAATATCCAAATGAATTTTGTTAAAAGACAAAGTTGTTATAATCTTAAGGGGACAGAGATGTTTGTAAAACCACAATTCAGAACTAGTTTGAAGGGACGTTCTACCTCAATCCAGGGAATTAGATTATGGAATGGCTTGGAGAATGTAGTTAAAAATGCCAAGTCACTGTTTACATTTAAGAAAATGATCAAAAGGAATTTGTTGAAAAAATATATATGAATTAGCATAATGTGTATTGTATCAATTATTAGTTATGTATTAGTATTAGTATTAGAAAATTAGAAAGAGTTAGTCATTTTGTACTGCTGGTGAAAGATTATTATTGTTTAATCTGATTGTTTGAAAAAAGGGGCAGATATAATAAGATTTATTCTTCTTTCTGCTACCTTTCATTTTTTTACATTGTGTACGTATCATTAATGGGATTGTCTTGTATTGTGTTTCTTTTGTAAAAAAATGAACAAATTTAATAAACATAAACAAACATAAACATAAACATTTATCTGCTACATTTATCCAACCTCCAGGCTTACAGTGGGATCTTGCTCTAAAATAAATAAATAAATAAATAAATAAATAAATAAAAATCAATAACTTGTCCAACAAAATGCAACATTTTTCTGCATACTTTAAATTTATGTTTTATTACTTCAAAATGGTATACTAGCTTTCACAAGTTTACAGGAAATTGACAACAACAACAACTCCCCATAAAACAACATGTAAAACTCACTTTTTCTGTTGTGGGTATTTTTTTTTTTAAAGGAAATTAAATATAGTATCATGGTAGTTTTGGTCAAAGCTTCAAAGGGCCACAGATGAGAGACTAAAGAGCTGCATGTGGCCCCAGAGCCGCAGATTGCAGACCTCTGGTAGAGGTTATATTTCTACAGTAGTTTGGCTTTTTATGCAAACTTCAAACGCCAAAAAGTAACCAAGTCCAAAAGACAGCAAACCATAACGCCAAAAACAAAAAAAAACAAAAAATTTTTTTTAATTAAATTTAAACTTTTTAGCATATTTCCTAATGGGTTTATGGTCAAATAAATGATAGGGTCCTCCCTCTTTCGTTACTAGTTCTATTACCTAAATAAATGTTTGGATGAAACCTCAAGAAATGCATCTGTGGTTTCTAAAGTCAGTGAGTTCAAACCCCTCAATAAAACAATAAAGTCAAGATGATGCAAAGCTGACCGTTGCCATTTTAAAATCTATCCTAATATCATCATAATGTTTGTGTCATCAGTGTGAAACCACTTTGGCTAGTTGAACTTTTTTTTCTTTCTTTTACTACAGATTTTTTTTCTTAAAAAAAGAATAGGTAATAGTCTGGGAAGTTAAATATTTTTCTGTTCCGTGTTTTTTAATTCATAACCTAAAAAATAAAAATAAAATTCAAACTTCATACTTTTTAAGATTACACAGGAATCCTGTACACAATAAAATATACTATGACACTATATAGTACAGTAAGGTGTAATATGATACAACTGTATATTATACCAAGTAGCTAGATATGATCTGGATAGATTAAACAGTAAATTATAATTCAGTGTCATATAGTAAAATTTTATATGGCAAGAAACTGTAGCATATCATTAGATAAATATGACATAGTGAGATACCATACAGTTAGACACAATAAGGTTAGATTCAGTGCTGTTCAATGTGATTCAATGTGATATGATAACATACAATAAAATAAAAAACATTGAGATTGTATATTGAGGTAAGATAAAGTTTGATGCAACACAGTAAAATACAGTAATACTTATGTTAAGTCAAGAATTGCACAGCTCCCATACAGAAATCACAG
>JBBPBX010102857.1:0-11977 GCA_038048925.1 Garcialebias charrua
CACTTCTCTGATCGTTCTCAGTAATGAACTTTTTGGGAGTTATTCCTGAAGGGACAATAATACTTTTATTACTTTTAATTTGAATCAAACATCATAAATTAAGTCATCCAGAGACTTCTTTTAATTTGTGTTAATTCAAATGTCATCAATGAATAACTTGTGTTATTTGTATAAGCATTAGTACATTTTAATGTCAGATAAATCAAATACTCTGCTTAATTCAAAATGTTGTACATGGAGGATTTCTCCTCTCCTCTCGAACTTGCATGTGAAGATAAAAGGAACACTTTATCTCATTCATTTTAGCTTGAGCTCAGGACAATCTAGACACCCAAAGACTTTTGTTTTTGTCCTATTTAATAATCAAGCTATTATCATTAATAGGTCCCATATGTGATGCTTAATGACGTTGTTTTAATCAAACCAACAGTATTTTGTTAAAGTGTTAAAGCAAAGGAATCAGTTTTATCATAAAATGCTGACATCTGAAACTAACACTTTATCTTTCTGACAAACTAATCTTTTGACCCCCTTTCAACATGTTGATGTCATCCTCACATCAACTTATGATGCCATTCGGCCAATCAGAAAGAACACATTTTCTGGGTCACGTCTCAGTTAAAACCTTCACATCTTACTTCTCTCTCGAGAAGTTGCTGGAAGAAAGTTGACATGAATGGACTTTCTCTTTGAAGCTGAGAACTTGGACCAAGCGTCAACGGTCCAGTTCAACAGCCGAATTAATAGCAAGACTGCTGTTAACTCACCTGAGCTTCTAAGCTCCGACCACAATGAGTGTTCACATCCAAGAACACTTTTACTCTTGAAACATCAACCAGACTGCCGTTACTTCAGTGGGTCAAAGGCGGACGTGAGAAGCTACAATCTAAACAGACTGACCTCTCCGGACTTCAAGGATCGATCCATTCTTGGTAGACCGTCAAAAGGTAACGAGTCGCTGATTGTTTACACACCGGACATACGGTACGTCCAGCTGGAGATCGCACGGGGAACGTGTCATGTTCTGGTTATAAACATTCAAGATAGTTCACCCCTTCTTTTCCACCTTTCCTCCTTCTTATGCTAAAAACTTCCCTTTAAACTTTATATCTGTTGTCAGCAACAAACTAAGTTAAGAGTACCTGCAGAAGAAGTAATGTCATCTTTTACTTGTCTGTTGTTCAAAATTTAAATCTGTCGTTAAGGTATAGGAAATTCGATCGATCCAAACATGTACAAATGTGTGGTGTAATTTAATGATTTGTTAATTAAATGATTTAGTTCATAAATTGACGTTTCATGTCTTTACATCCTCACCTTTAAGGCACAGAATTATTGATATTAAGCTGAAAAAGAGAGAACTCGTTTAATTGATGGTAAGTTTGTCAGGTGAAAACCTGATCGATCAATCTATCATCTGGAATATTGTACGGTCAGTAAAACTGACCGCTGCGATATCCCTACATAATGGTGGCTCGTACACGTCTCTGAAAGATTGATATTTAATATTTCTGTACTTTGAATGTTGGCATAATTTTGTCCAAGTTTTTAGACTCTGGAAACGATAGTTTTTTGGCTGGGAGTGTGTCAAGCTGCAGGAAACTGCTGGTTAATGTCACTTGTAGCTGAGAAATTGTCTTTATTCAACTTTTAAACGTTTGTTGGATGCTGTTGGGTTTAATAATTGTCGCTCTTCATGGTTCGGTTCTGCTGATCCTGTCAGAGATAAAGGTGCAATTCATTTGTTGTTGACCTCCGTGTCAAAACTAACTATAAGAGCTTCATAGTTCATCTGAAAAGTTGCTGTCGAGTGGTATCGTTACATTTTAAGCAGGAATAATAGCATTTTGTGTCTGAAGCTGTCGGATCTGGTTCTGGACCCGGTCCATTTGTTAGCTCTGACGTGTTGTAGTCGATTAGATACGGATACAGTCCGTGTTGGCGACATTTATTTTGCTATTTTTACTAGGCGCAGCTTGGTAGAACTGTTCGGATGTGAAACGGTATTTTCACAGAATTTTTGAGGTGTATTTTAAGCGTTTTATGAGTTGAAAAAGTGTCTGAAGTTATGCTGACGCTAACATCTGTTTACGTGCTGTGATTGGTTCAAAGGGATCACGTGAAACGCGATGCTGGTCGACAAATTTCAGTTTTGTTCACACAATTCTGACAGATTATTGGGCTCGTTTCGTTTCTATGCATGAAATATCGTCAGAAACTGTTTAAACGCGGTGTTTTGAGATATTTACAAGTGTTTTAGACCGAGTAAAGAGTCCGTTCGTACAAAATTCCAACGGTACGTCAAAGTCCATGAAGGCATTACGTACGACACGTCACCGGAAGTGACGTAACCCAGTTAGAGAAAAAAAGGAAAAAGATCGTTTTTTTTTTTTATCTAAAAGTTCACAGAACTTGTTCTAAACATTTTAAACAAATCGATTTGTTTCTTAAATGAACGTTTGTTTAAGCGATTGTCACATCCAGGCTAAAACTCATCCCAAAAGTTGACGTTTAACCGATTTAGTTTGAAGCTACGGCTAATGCTAGAGGTAGTCAACGCGGCCTTAGAGTCAACAGCGCCTCTATAGCGGCCAGAATGAGTAATTACAGTCACATTGTGGTAAATTTAAGCTTTGAAAACCTGCAATCTGGTGGAAACATTTACACAGAATAGATGCAAAAAACTCTGCATTTAATTTAAAACAACATCTTTTAAAGTTATTCTGTGCACTCCAGTTTATTTTAAATAAAAAATATTTAAAATAACAAGGAAATCCTTTTTCACTCCTGATAACTGTCAAAATACAACTACAGTAAACAGTTTAGCCAAACTGCAATACATCTTTTTAAGGCATGATGGAGCAGCTTCCTGGGAACATTTTAGTGTGAATATTGCATTTATTTCAAATCTTTTAAAAAGTGTTTGAGTAAGTAAAACGAAAATCATGCTTGTGTTAGTTAGTAACTGTTGTTAAAAAATAAGTTATATATAAAGTTAACACTGCAAGAGGGCATTTAACTTTTACAGGTTCATTAAGGGTAAGTCCTGAAAGAAGGTACCTATGAATAGAAATACTTATTACACGGTGAAACACTTAAACCACACAGCTGGTTAGTTTTATTGACTCAGTGCTACATTAAAAGTGAAGATTTATTTGCACACATTAAATTAAGAACCGTCTTGTTGATTTTTCACGAGAATCGATACAAAGATGGAAGTTCAAAAAGTTGCGCATCCAAGGTTTAGGAAGTATGAGCATCTTGTTGTCTCATACAACAAAGGGTGCCAACTGGGACCCCCAAGCCAAAGACCTGCTCCCCCTGCACCTCGCACAGAGAGAGAATCTGTCTCAAAGCGTGGTGACTACTCAGCTGCTCTTAATGTCTTGCAGAAAAAAGGTGAACATCCTTTGATGTATTTTGACAGGATTCTCCAGGCGTACCAGAGTGACATAAAAGAACCGGGCCTGGAAGAACAGGTACTTTTCAGGGTTGCTTTCAGCAAAAATCTCCTCCCGGAGATAAGATCTGAGCTGTGCACCATGGGTTTGTATAAAAAGCAAACCATGGAAGAAATAAAGCAGTGCGCTGTGAATGTTTTCGAAGCTCACCTGCAAAGCGAGACGCCCTTACAGGTGTCCCCAGGTGAGTTGGAAGAAGCTCCCGCTAAGCATGGTGGATGCCTAGCTGCAAAGCACATCTTGCAAGAGAAAGATGAACACCCATTACTGTTCTGTGATAGAATTAAAAAAGCATATTTTGGTGATCCGAAATGAACCAGAAATGCAGGAAGATGAAAATTTCAAACTTCTTTTCAGCTTCAATCTCCACCCCACGCTGAGAAAAGTTCTACACCTCACGTGTTATTACAAAAACACCATCGATGAAATAAAAGAGTGTGCTATAAATGTTTTTGAAGCTCACACGCAAAGCAAAACACCCTTAGAGGTGTGCCCAGGTCAAATGGTCAAACCCCAGTCGCTAAAAATAGAAGAGGTTCCCTCTCCTACGGAAAGCGAGGATAATCAAGATGTTCAAACCAACAAACAACAAAATGTTGGTGCCAACTGGAACAGTGACTCAAAGTGGTTTAAACGGAGCTCTGCTCATGTAGCTACTCAGATAGATAAATCTGAGACAGGCACAATACCACAAAAGGGAGATGTCCACTCTACGAAAAACCCAAAGAGGTTTGTTCAGAGCCAAGGACCTGCTCCTCCTCCTGCACCTCCAATGCTACAGTTGGAGACATGCAAGGAGCCACAAATGCTCCAGAAAAAAGGCACAACACCTCTGCGCTCGGAAGAGACAGAGGAAGTAAGTTGTTTGTTAGAAGATTTGAATGTTACAGTGGTTGACCAACCTGATACAATGAGTGGCATTATCATTGATAATAACACAAACATCATTGTCCAACCTGGTGGAGCGATGTGCAGCACTGTCTTTCACAAAAACTCAGAGCACACAGCTTTCAACAATAATAACATTGAGGACAATAACAACAACATTGCCAAAGAAGCTGACAGCGAACAAAATGCTGACAATCAACAAGATCCTGGAGGTCATGACACTGTCTGTCTAACAGATGGTACCGCAGAAGGCACGGATGACTCCCCAACCGAGAGCACAAGCCCGGTAAGTGAACCTTCAAATACAGGTGAGGCAGAAGAGACACAACAGTTGGACCCAACCCTGGCCCAACAAGAGAACCTCCTCTGCGAGCTGAAACATTCAGCACTCACTGAACACTACCTACCTCAGGTAGAACAAGGTGTAGAGATCCAAGGATCCTACACCGATGATGCTGACAGTCCTGAAAATGACAGTCGACGAGACGTTGACAGTCAACAGGACATTGTCTTTACAGATTGCGAGGACCCCTCATCAGATGAAGGGGGGAGACACTCGCACACCAACAACTGTGACCCGTCGCAGTCTGAACAAACAGACACACCTGCGACTGCGCCGACAGTTGTGACACACCTGAATTACACAGAAAGAGGTAAACGTAAGAAGAAACGTTGGCCGAAACCTATAAGGTTCCTGTGTACGGTTCCCGATAAGCTGCGCAAACAGCTTGGACTAAACAAAGGCATCCTAACTTGTGCCCATGGACGGACGTCCTCACCTGTGTGCGTGGTCCCCCATGACCACAGGGGGGTGATGTTAGGTCATGCCCAAGACAAAGACAATGATTTCAATAACCCCACAAACGACAAAGATCTCGCAAACTCACAGACTTCATGGGAAAATAAGGTCGTCCAAGCACAAGATAGTAAATAAACTAAACAGTTTAAACTATATTAGTTGCTAAAAGAAACCGCTCCAACTAGAACTTAGAAAAGCTAAGTCTAAAAACCCACAACAAAAAAACTAACCTTAACAACCGTTTAAATCTGCAGGATTTAATTGACATCGGTTATAAAGCTAAGACCTGTTTTTATTGTGTGATACACGTTGGAATCTGACGACAGGAGTGAGTTGAAGCGGTGAAACGTTGTTTTCTAGTTGCTTAATTGCTACTTTTGTTGTTGTTGAAGCTTGGTATTGTTTTTGAACACTCCCAGCCAAAAGGTTTTTATTAATGTTAGTTAAAGACTTAAATGGATTTAACTATGCCAACATGCAGTTTCATTTTGTTAAAAACCTCAATAATTGAAGAGTCATTGTAGATTAATGCTACTTAAGGTACTATAATCTACACTGATCTCATAATCATTTAAGTAGAACCGATTCGATCGTTTCTATTCTAGATTATCTATTCATTTTTGATGAGTCTCGCCATAGACTTCTAAATTTATAAGGAATACCAAATCCTACGTCGTCGTCTTAAAGGACAACAGACATTTAGACCAAACTATATTTTCTTTTCTATTTTAGTTTAACTTTAAGCTAAGTTATGAATGGAGGAATAGTTTGGAAGAAGAGGCCTTCGTTACAGAAGCCCTCCTGAACAGTCTATAGACGTAGATCCCTATATTTAACTTTTGATGCATGATCCACCCCTTAATTGGTAGTTATAGCTGATCTAACCCATGATAGCTTACATACCAGGTGCATATAGGTAAGGCTAATGTAAAATCCCAATCATAAGCCCACCTAAAACCACATAATTGCATGACACATAGAACCAGAGTGGCACGGACTGGAAACCAACCAGCCTTCAACCTTCGATGTGGGGACCTGCTACTTCAACGTTGGTCTTCAACCTTCATCCAAGGGTCGCCTCCTCTGCGTCAATCGAGGGATCCCCTTTACATGCTGATTGAAACAATTGTTGCTGATGAAATCAACAACTAATCGATATGGAATTACCGCTGTGGAATTACCGCTGTGGATTATAAGACTTTGTTTTCCAAAGGATTAAAAGCTTTCCGCTAAGGGATTACCTACGAACAGTATGGAATTTCCAAAAACTTTATGGGATTATAATTTTTGATTTTTTTCCACTTGCTGGATTACATCAAGATCAGAGACATTCGGTGGTATCCTTTCGTGTTGGACCTCATCCCCGTGCACAGGCGATGAGTTCCAAAAGGGGGGACTGTAGTGATACAACCTTGAGTTTTGAAACACTTCTCTGATCGTTCTCAGTAATGAACTTTTTGGGAGTTATTCCTGAAGGGACAATAATACTTTTATTACTTTTAATTTGAATCAAACATCATAAATTAAGTCATCCAGAGACTTCTTTTAATTTGTGTTAATTCAAATGTCATCAATGAATAACTTGTGTTATTTGTATAAGCATTAGTACATTTTAATGTCAGATAAATCAAATACTCTGCTTAATTCAAAATGTTGTATGGAGGATTTCTCCTCTCCTCTCGAACTTGCATGTGAAGATAAAAGGAACACTTTATCTCATTCATTTTAGCTTGAGCTCAGGACAATCTAGACACCCAAAGACTTTTGTTTTTGTCCTATTTAATAATCAAGCTATTATCATTAATAGGTCCCATATGTGATGCTTAATGACGTTGTTTTAATCAAACCAACAGTATTTTGTTAAAGTGTTAAAGCAAAGGAATCAGTTTTATCATAAAATGCTGACATCTGAAACTAACACTTTATCTTTCTGACAAACTAATCTTTTGACCCCCTTTCAACATGTTGATGTCATCCTCACATCAACTTATGATGCCATTCGGCCAATCAGAAAGAACACATTTTCTGGGTCACGTCTCAGTTAAAACCTTCACATCTTACTTCTCTCTCGAGAAGTTGCTGGAAGAAAGTTGACATGAATGGACTTTCTCTTTGAAGCTGAGAACTTGGACCAAGCGTCAACGGTCCAGTTCAACAGCCGAATTAATAGCAAGACTGCTGTTAACTCACCTGAGCTTCTAAGCTCCGACCACAATGAGTGTTCACATCCAAGAACACTTTTACTCTTGAAACATCAACCAGACTGCCGTTACTTCAGTGGGTCAAAGGCGGACGTGAGAAGCTACAATCTAAACAGACTGACCTCTCCGGACTTCAAGGATCGATCCATTCTTGGTAGACCGTCAAAAGGTAACGAGTCGCTGATTGTTTACACACCGGACATACGGTACGTCCAGCTGGAGATCGCACGGGGAACGTGTCATGTTCTGGTTATAAACATTCAAGATAGTTCACCCCTTCTTTTCCACCTTTCCTCCTTCTTATGCTAAAAACTTCCCTTTAAACTTTATATCTGTTGTCAGCAACAAACTAAGTTAAGAGTACCTGCAGAAAAAGTAATGTCATCTTTTACTTGTCTGTTGTTCAAAATTTAAATCTGTCGTTAAGGTATAGGAAATTCGATCGATCCAAACATGTACAAATGTGTGGTGTAATTTAATGATTTGTTAATTAAATGATTTAGTTCATAAATTGACGTTTCATGTCTTTACATCCTCACCTTTAAGGCACAGAATTATTGATATTAAGCTGAAAAAGAGAGAACTCGTTTAATTGATGGTAAGTTTGTCAGGTGAAAACCTGATCGATCAATCTATCATCTGGAATATTGTACGGTCAGTAAAACTGACCGCTGCGATATCCCTACAGTGCAAAAAAATCGAAATTGGTTCTGAACACGGACAAAACAAAAGAAATGACCATTGACTTCAGGAAGATTCAGTAATTCTCTCCAACAACCATCAATAGAGAGAAGATTGAAACTGTCTCGTGCTACAAGTACCTGGGCGTGGTTCTGGACTGTCACTTAAAGTGGGACTCATGGGCTGACCTTATTTGCACTAAGGCTCAGCAGAGGATGTATTTTTTAAAGAAACTGGGTACTTTTAGAGTCAATAACTCAATGCTTTTAATGTTTTATTCTGCTTTTATTGAAGGTATTTTAACGTTTTGTAACATCTGTTGGTTTGGCAATGCTACAGAGGCTCAGAAGAAATCCTTGAGAAGTATAGTAACTACAGCCAGCAAACTGTTAGGGACCACTCTGCCAAGTATGGAAAAGATATACATGGACAGAGTTATGAGGAAGGCAAACAAGATTATAGCAGACAACACACATCCCCTAAGATCTTCATTTGAGTTGCTTCCTTCAGGGCGAAGGTATGGCCTTCCTTTATTCTCAAGAAACAGAACAAAATTTTCTTTCATACCACAAGCAATTAAATCATTAAATAATACTAAGGTATCATGAATTACTGAGCTGAAACATCTTTGCTGTAATGATGGATGATGATGTCATGTATGTATGTATAAGTATGTCCTTTATGTCAATGCCTGCAGACAAATGTTGCAAATTAATTTCCCTACGGGGACAAATAAATCTATATCTATCTATCTAGATCTGACAGCAAAGGATAAGTCTTGTGTTGGTTCCACAGCAGCAGGGTCCTCAGCTCAGACAGAAAACATCTGGTGGAATGTCCTGTCCATCTGCAGCCCTCTCTCCACTTGTTTCTTCATGGACATTATGTTCTGTGAGTCTTTCTCAGCAAAATCTCCTCCTAGACAGATTGTTCCTTTTTTTTTTCTTTTTCCCCTTTTATAGATGGCTTCCCTTCTCACCTTACTGCTATCCTCTCACACCAATATGATTTTTTTTATTAACAGGTTTATAATAAAGAAACGTTTATTATCCTTTCTATGGAATTTATAGAAACAAAATAAAACATTTTCCTAGCATAATGAAAAATTCTATGTCATTAATAAACCTGCTAAACTCAGACCAGAACCTATGCAAAAGGACAGAGCCAAAAGAGATGTGTCACAGTTTCTGGATGGCCCTCACAGAAGCTGCAACTAGTGTTTATGTCTCTTTTAAATTTTACCATATAGTGCTTAGCAGGGTAAATTTTATGGAGAATTTTAAATGACACTTCCTTCACCTTGTTTACAATTAAATATTGATGGGGGATCATCCAAACTGTTTTCCACTGAATATCTTGGACATAACGGCTCCAGTAAAATGTTAAAGATGGACGAGAAACAGTACATTAATTTCTTGGAACAACCTGTGTGTTCCCTTATTGCTCTTCCCAGTCTCCTCTGAAAAACAGATTTTCCCCACAGATGATTTAGTTGGATCAGGGACAGTGAGTGGAACAGACAGAGTATCATTTGTGTTTTTAAACAACATTAAGGTGCCCAAAGGTATAGCATTAACCACAATGGAGAATTCCTGGAGACTAACTGGAAAATTATATATTGAGCAGAATTCATTGTAATTGATTAATTGTCCTTCCTTATTAATCAACTGAGCCACCCATAGGATCCCATTCTGAACCCAAGTTTCAAGATATAGTGATTTTATTTTTTTGAATAAAATATCTCTGTTGTTCCAGATTAGGTATTTGTGAGGTGAGAAGTTATGTTTATATATGAGCATCCACGCCAAGAGCACCTGCTTATGGAAAGATGAAAGTTTTACAGAAAGTTTCTCAACATTGTAGTTACAATTTAAAATGAGGTTAAAGCCACCACAGCATGAACAGCACATACTGAAATGAATGTGCGACCTCGACGTCGTGGAATAAAATTGAGGTCTCTTGTAAATGAGTCCTCGAGGCTCGAGATTAACCTGCCTACATAAAGGTTGAATGAATGAACAACAACAAACAACAACAACAACAACAACAACAACAACTATATTCTTCAAATAAATAATTTACAGTATATATAATTTGTAAAAAAAAAAAAGAATTGAGGAAATGAATTAAAATGTTATTAAAAAAACAACATTCTTAATAAATAAATTGTCTAACTGCACTTTTATAGTCCTATATAGATTAACTCGATGAACTGGTCTATATGACCTCCAAGTCTGACGTTCATACAACATACAAAATGCAGTCTTGGTTAGACTTTCAAAAGTAGACCTTGTTTGCACGTCGGGGAGACGTCCAGAATTGGACTCTCAAACGACGGACAAGTCTGTTTAGTAATTTGTAAAAAAAAAAAAAAAGAATTGAGGAAATGCATTAAAATGTTATTAAAAAACAACATTCTTAATAAATCAATTGTCTAACTGCAAATTTATAGTCCTAAAAGTTTAACTCTGTGAACCTGGTTTATATGACCTCCAAGTCTGACGTTCATACAACGTAAAAATGCGGTCATGGTTAGACGTCCAGAAGTAGACCTTGTTTGCACGTCGGGGAGACGTCTAGAATTCTCAAACGACGGGCAAGTCTAATTTGTAAAAAAAGAAAAAAGAATTGAGGAAATGCATTAAAATGTTATTAAAAAACAACATTCTTAATAAATCAATTGTCTAACTGCAAATTTATAGTCCTAAAAGTTTAACTCTGTGAACCTGGTCTATATGACCTCCACGTCGTATCAACATTTGTGTGCAAGATGATGCACACAGACATTTGTGTGCAAGATGGCTGCCATGCGGATGTACAGGTGAACGTCGCGCTGCACGGGACGTTTAATTTACTCAATCAATCAAGCAAGTTGTCATCAAAATGATACAGAGTCACACTGAATCTGTGAACTGAACTTGCTCTGCTGCTCATGTGAGTTTAAAAGTTCGTCTTTGGCTTGACGGACTAACAAGCCGTGGGACCGGATTGTTTGGGCATTAGCCTTCCGGGCGGTGTCGCTGGCTAGCGACCTACCTTTGGGAGCCTGCTGCAGCTGGCTGCACTTCGGCTGTTGGGCCGGGGTCCGTTGCTGCTGCGGGGAGGAGAGGTGTCGGTGTCGAGGACAAGCGTAGGTGGTGCTACGTTCCAGTTTTGGGACGAATTCGAGCCGTGGATCCGAGGGGAGTCTGAGCCGGCGAGTTTCTACTTCCTGGTTCAAAGAGTGGAGGACGCTGGTCTGCGGGGGGAGTCTGAGCCGGCGAGTTTCTGTTTCCTGGTTCAAAGGGTGGAGGACGCTGGTCTGCGGGGGGAGTCTGAGCCGGCGAGTTTCTGTTTCCTGGTTCAAAGGTGTGGAGGACGCCGGTCTGCGGTGGAGATCGAGGGCTGGTGGAGTAGGCTAAAGGCTAACTGCTAAAGGCTGAAGACTTCATAAACCAACACCAACGGGCGAGTGTCACATTTTGTGAGTACAGAAATGGCAAAATCTAAAACAAAAAACAGGATCTGATGGAGACTAACACGGATGATTTGGAGGAGATAAAAAAAATCTCAGAACTTTATGAGTGAAGAGCTCAGGAACGTATCAACCCAACAGAAACTTCTGCTGGATGAAGTGAAACAATTGAGATTACAAATAAATTTGAAGGATAAAAAAATTCTGGAACTTGAACATAGAGTCGAGGAACTTGAAATAAACGCAAGGCAAGACAATCTCGTAATATCCGGTCTTGTGATTAAAACTCGTTCAGACAAAAAGACCACTACCAGTGATGGAACTGCTGAAAATGCGTCTTCACGGGAACAGCGATCTTTGGAAGAGCAAGTTGTGACTTTTTTACAAAATCAGAAAATAGAAATTAATTCTGAAGACATATCTTTGTGTCATACCTTGCCTAACAAAGTTGAAAAATCCAAACCGGTTATCGTTGTAAAATTTATTAGTAGAA
>JBBPBX010102858.1:0-11977 GCA_038048925.1 Garcialebias charrua
ATAGCTCACTTTTACTCAATATTTTACTTTTAATACTTAAGTATATTTTATATGAGAAATTTACTTTTGATACTTAAGTACAGTAAATGTACGGTACTTTATGACTTTAAGTCAAGTAATACTCTTAAAGTAAAATTTACTTTGGTAAAAGTTAGATAGTTGAACTTTTACACAAGTAACACTTTGAGATACTTTATACAACACTGACTATAAGTGAAGCTCACTTTTCACAATTTAAAATGAATCTCACACAACACTATACTTTAAAAATTAAAGGTAGCTTGAGTTCATGTTTTTCATTACACCTGATGATAAAACATTTTCTACTAAGAGTAGATTAGATTGCACTTTGAACAGATTTTTTATTTAGACACAGGCATTAAATCTTTCTGTAAACAGTGAATAACATCAACAGAGCCTTTGCACATATCTGTATAATGAAATAATTCTAAATTGAAAATAAAAACTGGATTGTGTCAGTGAAAAAAGAGGCCTTTTTAAAAATAAAAATATAAGATTTGCCACTGATAAAAATGGGCCTCTTCATTAAAAAGTAAAATTGTCCCAGTGACAAATAGGGCTCGTCCCTAAATAAAGAGAACTGTCCATACCCTTACCAAAAAGAAGTATACTTTAAGTATATGTTGTTAAGTATACTTAAGTATATAAAGTATATGTCTCTAAGTGTACTTTTAAGTATACTCACAGTTTACTTACAATATACTTTTTTGCGACTAAATTGGCCCATCTTAAGTTTATTGTAGTATACTTAAAGTATACTAGTAGTACACTTTTTATTAGACTTCCAATGTACTTATAGTGTACTTCAAGTTCATATTTTAGTTTATTGAAGTATACTTAAAGTATACTAGTAGTACACTTTTTATTAGACTTCCAATGTACTTATAGTGTACTTCAAGTTCATATTTTAGTTTATTGAAGTATACTTAAAGTATACAACTAGTACACTTTTTCATATGCTCCCAATGCACTTGCTATTTACTTCTAGTTTACAGTTTATTTTATCATTTAAGTTAAATTTTTGAATTTCTAAAACTAATACCGTGTTGTCATTGTAATTGTTAGGTTACACTTGTAAGTTTGCTTAACAATACTTGCACAATACTATTTATATGCTAAAAATTATTTTTTAAAGTATTCTGAAAGATATGTTTACAAAGTCATAAAACAAGGTCTTGAGAACTTCAATATTTTTATATAAAATTAAGGTGCAGCTCAAAAACCGTTTACAAAACAGCAGCATTTAAAATGAATCCCTTCCAAGTTTTAAAAATTGAAAAGGAAAAGGTGCACATTTGCATTTCAAGGTGTAAACATAAAGTCCAGGGGCCTCATGTATCAACGGTGCGTACGCACAAATACCTTGCGTACGCCATTTTCCACGCAAAACTCTGTATGTATCAAAACAGAATTGAACGTGGAAATGTACGTAGCCCCACGGCAACTCCAAGGCTGGCGTACGCACGTTTCTGTGGTTTTGGTTCCATTGGCGACACTTACAGGTGATTCTGAGAAACTGTTCATGATGTGAAAATAATTATTATTCCCACCAAACACACATGATTAACAATTATTACATCAACATGGACGCAATTAGATGAGTGAATACAAAAGCATGCGCAAAATAGTGGCAACAATATTGACAACAATGGTCTTATGAGTTCTCAAGGTTGTTGGTGCCTGTCGTGGTGGCAACCCTCAAACCCGGTGGTGGACACCGGCGGTGAGGGATGCTGTCAGGCTGAAGAAGGAGTCCTATTGGGCCTTTTTGACCTGTGGGACCCCGGAAGCAGCAGATAGGTGCCGACAGTCCAAGCGGCATACGGCTCGGGTTGTTGCTGAGGCAAAAACTCGGGCGTGGGAGGAGTTCGGAGAGGCCATGGAGAATGACTTCCGTATGGCTTCGAGGCGATTCTGGTCCACCATCCGGCGTCTCAGGGGGGGGGAAGCGGTACACGACCAACACCATTTATGGTAGGGATGGCGTACTGTTGACCTCAACTCGGGATGTTGTGAGTCGGTGGGTGGAGTAGTTCGAAGACCTCCTCAATCCTACTGGCATGTCTTCCACTGAGGAAGCAGAGCCAGTATCTCGAATATGTTGTTGTTTTAAAATTAGCTCTTTTTTAATTACTCATTTGACTTACTGTTAGTGCTAGCTTAAGATAACTTACCGAAAGCCCTCTGCGCGCGCCGCCATTTGCAGCTCCTTTTAGCATTAGCCCACCTCCGAGGCTAATGATAGCTCTTCCTCCTCCGGCACACCGCCAGTTAACCGCTCGTTGCATGCGGCGCTTTTGGGAGCGATCGCTGCTTCAGTCCACACACACACAAAGTTCACCGAGTGTCTCCAGTTAATTTATCCGTATGAGGCAACCTCTGACCGGACCCCACGGACCTCAAAAGCCAGCAGCTTCCAGCAGTTCCCGCACGCAGAAGGTCCCTTCGCCGGCGGTCTGCTCGTTTTATTTCTGCCGGCTGCGCGTTGGGAGCGATCGCTAAAAATTGAACTGAAACGTAAAAATAACAATTATACTTTATTTATAAAGCCATTTAAAACAACCACAGCTGCAACAAAGTGCTGTACACATGAAATTAAGAACATTTAAACAAAAGATGAGATGAAATCAGGAATCAGGTGAGGGGCTGGACTCAGGTTTGGTGTGGGTTGTGGCTGCGGTTTGTGACGTCACAAACCACAGGAAGTGAGAACGAAGTGTTTCTATCACAGACAAATAAATCTACTTAGAGTAAATAAACCACTGGGTGCATTTCTTTGGCCTTAGGACTGTTTTTTTATGAAGTACATACCCAAAGTTGAGTAAAAAAAACATTAAAAAGTGAATTTTGAATCTGTGGTCCACTTTAAAGACAAAAAAACAACTTGACTTTATTTGTAACAAAAGACGTTTTGCTTCTCATCTGAGGAGCTTTCTCAGTTCAAAGAACAGAGAGTGTGGGGGTTCAAATGATCTATATGAACTATACTTTTTTTAAGTTAAAAAGTTAAAGACAAAAAAAAATTACTGGACTTTATTTGTAACAGAAGACGTTTTGCTTCTCATCTGATAAGCTTTCTCAGTTCAAAGAACAGAGAGTGTGGGGGTTCGAATGATAAAGCTGAGACTCAGGTTTGCATATGAATCTACTCTCAGCTGCTGAGCTAAGCTAGATGCATGCAGATTGCTCTAGCAATTCCTCACAATAGGGGTTCGTTACGGTCTTTGTTGGTGTGAACCACATAGGACTGAGTGAAGCCACTCTGGTATGACATGAATTTATTGATAGGTCTGAAAATGATACATTGGCTGTGTCTCAATTCAGGGGCTGCGTCCTCATGAGGACCCAGCCTAGCTGGGCCGAGTAGGCCACGCACTCACAAGACCGGGTGGGCTGAGCGAAACTGCTGAAATGGGACGGTCTAGCCTTCAGGTTTGCCGGCCTTGAAGTGGGTGGGGCGTTCTCTTGAAGTGGGTGGGAAGTTCTTGTGTGCCGCTTGGTGTGTGTGGAAAGAGAAGGGACGCCGCTAAAATATATTATTTATCTGAATACATGTATATATATTAGTCCAAAAAAGCTAAGTCTGGTCCTCTGGACATTCAAAAAACAAAACAAAACAAAGCAAAAAAAACTGTAGAAACGTTTCGTCTTTCGTCCGAAAGACTTCCTCAGTCTGAGAAGCTGAGTTCAGCTCAGTCTTGTAGGACTGTCTGAGCTTACTGTTTGTTAAGAACTGATTACAAATCAGCTTATAAGGGGCGATCTGTTAAAACCCAGAGTGGACCTATGAAATGCAAGCTGTCGAGTAGCTCAACTGGTTGATCAACCTGCGATTGGTGCAGAGATACTTTTCTCGAAGCTGGTTCGAATCTCACTCGGTACGGTTAAAACTTATTTTACGTTTGTCTTTTATTGGATAAAAAAATGAGGACTGAGATTAAAAGGAAGGAGTTTGTGAAACTCCTTCTTTTTTTTATCCAATAAAAGACAGACGTAAAATAAGTTTTAACCGTACCGAGTGAGATTCGAACCAGCTTCGAGAAAAGTATTTCTGCACCAATCGCAGGTTGATTAACCAGTTGAGCTACTCGACAGCTTGCTTTTCACTGGTCCACTCTGGGTTTTAAAAGATTTCCCCTCAGAAAATCCTTGCTACGCACGTGTAAAATAATCTGATTTGTAATCAGTTCTTCAAAAACAGTAAACTCAGAAACACTAATAATAATAATATATATAATGACTGTATATTCAGCTAACACAATTTTTGTCGTTTCTGAAGTTAAATTTGAATGAGATATATTCGAGCTGAGGTTGTTTGAGATGACTAAATAAAGGTTGAATGAATATTCGCGCTGAGGTTGTTGTTAAAACGAGCTGATGACTCAACAACACACAGCAGCCCCGACTCTGCACGCAGAAAGTCCCACCCCCCCGCGAAATCTCTGCTGGCGCTATGAATTCTGGGATAGCCTCCGTCTGGAAGGATTCACGAATGCATCCTCAGATTTCGACAGGAAGTAGGCCGCATTCCTCGGCCGCATGAGGAGGAGTCTTCGAATTGGGACAGTCCTCCGCGCGGGGCAATGACGTATGCGGCCGACAAATGCGCACTCATGAGGACCCAGCCCCTGAATTGAGACACAGCCATTAGGTCTAAAGCTGCATTAGACTCTGACTTTTTAAAGAGCAAGTCATGTTTTTAATTTTGCTCTGTATGTTTTATGTTTAAATTTTAAGTGCACATGTGTGTTTTTGGTTTTGTTATGCAGGGAAAAAACTTCATATTATTTCTGAAACATTTGTACAGTGACAGCTATTTGTTAAAAAATGTGCCTGTGTGACAATTGGGACCAAGCTTTGACTCAAAAAAAAAAAATTACTTTATGGAAAGAAGATCAGTTCTTCCAAATCCGAGGCCATGGTCTTGAGCCGGAAAAGGGTAGAGTGCCTTCTCAACAAAACAAGCGTAAGAAGCACAATAAAATCATGACATAAAAGCCGAGGTGAATAAAAGTGTTTTTAGTTGCTTTTTAAAAACCTCCACAGAGTCAGCAAAACGAAGCTGTAAGGCAAACTGTTCCACAGCCTTGGTGCAACTGACTGAAAGGCCCTGTCCCCTTTAGGGAGTGAGTGAGCTAGAACCATGTGTTCTCGCTTGGGCCCTGAGATCATCCGATCAGGTGCTTTTGGCTGTTCCTAAAACATGACTGAAGCTCTGAGGAGATTGGGCGTTTTCAGTCTTTGCCCCCAAACTTTGGAACAACCTGCCCCCCAACATTAGGAGGCCACCTCCCTTCCTGTGTGTTTCACACTGTGTGAGCTGATTATGTATATATTATCCAGTGTTTTCATTTCTAATACTCCATCCATCCATCCATCCATCCATTTTCTTCCGCGGGTCGGGTCGCGGGGGTAGCAGCCTAAGTAGGGAGGCCCAGACTTCCCTCTCACCAGCCACTTGGAACGGCTCCTCTGGGGGAATCCCAAGGCGTTCCCAGGCCAGCCGAGAAACATAGTCCCTCCAGCGTGTCCTGGGTCTTCCTCTGGGTCTCCTCTCGGTGGGACATGCCCGGAACACCTCACCAGGGAGGCGTCCAGGAGGCATCCTAACCAGATGCCCGAGCCACCTCAACTGGCTCCTCTCGATGTGGAGAAGCAGCGGCTCTACTCCGAGTCCCTCCCGGATGACTGAGCTTCTCACCCTATCTCTAAGGGAGAGTCCAGACACCCTGCGGAGAAAACTCATTTCAGCCGCTTGTATCCGAGATCTCGTTCTTTCGGTCACAACCCAAAGCTCATGACCATAGATGAGGGTGGGAACGTAGATCGATCGGTAAACTGAGAGCTTTGCCTTTCGACTCAGCTCTCTCTTCACCACGACAGACCGGTACAGCGCCCGCTTCACTGCAGATGCTGCACCTATCCGCCTATCGATCTCACGCTCCAGTTTTCTCTCATTCGTAAACAAGACCCCGAGATACTTAAACTCCTCCACTTGGGGCAGGACCTCCTCCCCGACCCGGAGAGGGCATGCTACCCTTTTCCGGCTCAAGACCATGGCCTCGGATTTGGAGGAACTGATCCTCATCCCGGCCGTATCACACTCGGCTGCAAACCGCTCCAGCGAAAGCTGTAGATCATGACCTGATGAAGCCAATAGGACCATATCATCTGCAAAAAGCAGAGAAGCGATTCTAAGGTCACCAAAACGGATCCTCTCAACACCTTGGCTGCACCTAGAAATTCTGTCCATAAAAGTTATGAACAGAATCGGTGACAAAGGGCAACCTTAGCAGAGTCCAACTCTCACTGGAAACAAGCCTGACTTACTGTCGGCAATGTGGACCAAGCTCTGACACCGGTCGTACAGGGACCTAACAGCCCATATAAATGGGTCTGGTACCCCATACTCCCGGAGTACCCTTCACAGAACCTCCCGAGGGATGCGGTCAAATTCCTTCTCCAAGTCCATAAATCACATGTAAACTGGTTGGGCAAACTTCCACGTACTCTCCAGGACCCTGCTGAGGGTGTAGAGCTGGTCCAGTGTTCCACGACCAGCACGAAAACCACACTGCTCCTCCTGAATCCGAGGTTCGACTATCCGACGGACCCTCCACTCCAGAACACCTGAACAGACCTTACCAGGGAGGCTTAAGAGTGTGATCCCCCTATAGTACGAACACACCCTACGGTCCCTCTTTTTAAATAGGGGAACCACCACCCCAGTCTGCCAATCCAAGGGAACTACCCCCGATGTCCACGCGATATTGCAGAGTCGCGTAAGCCAACACAACCCCATAACATCCAGAGCCCTAAGGAACTCAGGGCACATCTCATCCACTCCCGGAGCCCTGCCACCGCGGAGCTTTTTAACCACCTCGGTGACCTCAGCACCAGAGATTGGAGAGCCCGACCCAAAGTCCCCAGGTTCCGCTTCATCAGTGGAAGACGTGCCAGTAGGATTGAGGAGGTCTTCGAAGTATTCCGCCCACCGACTCACAACATCCCGAGTTGAGGTCAACAGCACGCCATCCCCACCATAAATGGTGTTGGTCGCGTACCGCTCCCCCCCCCCCTGAGACGCCGGATGGTGGACCCGAATCGCCTCAAAGCCGTATGGAAGTCATTCTCCATGGCCTCTCCGAAATCCTCCCACGCCCAAGTTTTTGTCTCAGCAACCACCCGAGTAGCATGCCGCTTGGACTGTCGGTACCTATCTGCTGCTTCCGGGGTCCCACAGGCCAAAAAGGCCCAATAGGACTCATTCTTCAGCTTGACAGCATCCCTCACCGCCGGTGTCCACCACCGGGTTCGAGGGTTGCCACCACGACAGGCACCAACAACCTTGCGGCCACAACTCTGATAAGCTACCTCGACAATAGAGGCGCGGAACATGGCCCACTCGGACTCAATGTCCCCCGCCTCCCTCGGAACGTGTTCAAAGCTCTCCCGGAGGTGGGAGTTAAAGCTCCGTCTTACGGGAGACTCTGCCAGACGTTCCCAGCAGACCCTCACAACACGTTTGGGTCTGCCAGGTCTGACCGGCATCCTCCCCCACCATCGGAGCCAACTCACCACCAGGTAGTGGTCAATGGACAGCTCTGCCCCTCTCTTCACCCGAGTGTCCAGGACATGCGGCCGTAGATCAGATGAGACGACAACAAAGTCGATCATTGAACTGCGACCTAGGGTGTCCTGGTGCCAAGAGCACATATGTACACCCTTATGCCTGAACATGGTGTTCGTTATGGACAATCCATGACGAGCACAGAAGTCCAATAACAGAACACCACTTGGGTTCAGATCAGGGGGGCCGTTCCTCCCAACCACACCCTTCCAGGTCTCACTGTCATTGCCCACGTGAGCGTTGAAGTCCTCCAGTAGAACAAGGGAGTCCCCAGGAGATGCATTCTCTAATACCCCCACCAAGGACTCCAAAAAGGGTGGGTAATCTGCACTGCCGTTTGGCGCATAGGCACAAACAACAGTCAGAGCCCGTCTCCCCACACGTAGGCGAAGGGAGGCTACCCTCTCGTTCACCGGGGTGAACCCCAACGTACAGGCACCAAGATGGGGGGCAACAAGTATGCCCACTCCTGCTCGGCATCTCTCACCAGGGTCAACTCCAGAGTGGAAGAGTGTCCAACCCCTCTCAAGGAAACTGGTTCCAGAGCCAGAGCCATGTGTTGGGGTGAGTCCGACTATTTCTAGCCGGAACCTCTCAACCTCACACACTAGCTCAGGCTCCTTCCCCACCAGAGAGGTGACATTCCATGTCCCAATGGCCAGCTTCTGTAGCTGAGGATCAGACCGCCAGGGTCCCCGTTCTCGGCTACCACCCATCCCACATTGCACCCGACCCCTTTGGCCCCTCCCATAGGTGGTGAGCCCATGGGAAGGGGGACCCACATCTCCTCCTTGGGCTGTGCCCGGCCGAGCTCCATGGGTAAAAGCCCGGCCACTAGACGCTCGCCAACGTGCCCCACCTCCGGGCCTTGCTTTAGAGTGGGGCCCCGGTGACCCACGTCCGGGCAAGGGAACATTGACTCCATTTATATTATTCATCATAAGGGGTGTTTCTAATACTGTTGTATAAAAATTTTAAGAGTATATTTCTACTGCTGTGTGTTTTTTTTCTTTAATCCAAATCTCGTTGATTGATACTGTAAATATTGTTGATATTGTTATTATTATTGTTGATACTGTTGTAAAGCACTTTGATAACAGTTTACCTGTTTTAAATTGTGCTCTATAAATAAAGATGACTTGACTTTAGTTTTCAGCCTAATACATGGAACATCCAAGAGACTCAGTGTCTGGGAAAGAAGACAAAACTAGAAAGATAAACAGATGCTTGGCCATTTAAATACATCAACACACAAGAACTTTAAAACAAATTCTAAACTCCACTGGGAGCCAGTGTAGTGAATATAGAACCGAAGTGATGTGACATTATTTGCTAGATTTGGTGAGAAGTCTGGCAGCTGCGTTCTGTATTGCTTGTAGACTTGACTCCTTCCTAGATTTTTTATTTTTTATTTGGCTACTGGGCAAAAAGAGGCAATTGTCAGACTGATTTTAGGATGTAGGTGTCTGGGAGCTGTAATCGACATCTCTGTCTTACTAGTGTTTAAAACCATCCATCCATCCATCCATTTTCTTCCGCTTATCCGGGGTCGGGTCGCGGGGGTAGCAGCCTAAGTAGGGAGGCCCAGACTTCCCTCTCCCCAGCCACATGGAGCAGCTCCTCTGGGGGAATCCCAAGGCGTTCCCAGGCCAGCCGAGAAACATAGTCCCTCCAGCGTGTCCTGGGTCTTCCTCTGGGTCTCCTCCCGGTGGGACATGCCCGGAACACCTCACCAGGGAGGCGTCCAGGAGGCATCCTAACCAGATGCCCGAGCCACCTCAACTGGCTCCTCTCGATGTGGAGAAGCAGCGGCTCTACTCCGAGTCCCTCCCGGATGACTGAGCTTCTCACCCTATCTCTAAGGGAGAGTCCAGACACCCTGCGGAGAAAACTCATTTCAGCCGCTTGTATCCGAGAACTCGTTCTTTCGGTCACAACCCAAAGCTCATGACCATAGATGAGGGTGGGAACGTAGATCGATCGGTAAATTGAGAGCTTTGCCTTTCGACTCAGCTCTCTTTTCACCACGACAGACCGGTACAGCGCCCGCTTCACTGCGGATGCTGCACCTATCCGCCTATCTATCTCACGCTCCAGTTTTCCCACATTCGTGAACATTGAGTTCACGAATGTTTAAAACCAAGAAATTTCTAAAAAAAAAATCGGACAGTCACTGATCTGGTACAAACATTGGACAAGGCTGGCCAACTTGTCCATTGGGTGTGGTATAAAGGAAAAATACAATTGAATGTCTTCAGTATAAATGTGATAATAAATATCAGAAAAGGAGTGAATAATGCTGGCAAGTGGAATATAAAAGGAAAACAAAAGTGGACCCAGAACTGATAGCCTTGTGGCACCCCACAAGTTAAGGGGGCATAGTCAAAGGAGAACCTGTCCATCTTGATGCAGAATGTCCTGTGACATAGGTATGAAGTGAGTCAGTTAAAAGTTGAGCCAGAAATACCAACTATGATCCACGGTACCAAAGGCTGCACAAAGATCGAAGAGGACCAACACAGAGCATTTCCCATCACCGGCAGCCATTAACATATTGTTGTGGACTTTTACTAATGCCGTTTCAGTGGAATGGTGTTTTAGAAAACCAGACTGAAAGGGATCAGTGATCTGTAGCTGACAGAACCAGGATCTGAGTTGGATTTCTACAACTTTTTCAAGTAATTAGTAAATTACTTTGAAAAACATAAGAGAAAAGGCAGATTAGGGATCGGACAGAAGTTAGAAAAGGAGCCAGAGTCAAGATTAGGTTTCTTTAAGAGAGGGGTCACTTCTGCTGTTTTAAAATATAATGGGACAAACCCTTGGTTCAGGAAGTTGTTAATGGTAATTATCGCCAACACTGTTGAGTCAATACAGGTTAGAGTCTGAACAAGCAAAGAGCTGGGTAATATTTCCAATGAACAAGTAGAGAGTTTCATTTTGCCAACTAATGAGGTCAGGTCATTTAATGAAATCGGAACAAAAGAACCGGTGTCAGAGCTTGGTCCGCATTGCCGGCAGTAAGCCAGGCTCGTTTCCAGTGAGAGTTGGACTCCGCCAAGGTTGCCCTTTGTCACCGATTCTGTTCATAACTTTTATGGACAGAATTTCTAGGCTCAGCCAAGGTGTTGAGAGGATCCATTTTGGTGGCCTTGGAATCGTTTCTCTGTTTTTTGCAGATGATGTGGTCCTATTGGCTTCATCAGATCGTGATCTACAGCTTTCGCTGGAGCGGTTTGCAGCCGAGTGTGATACTGCCGGGATGAGGATCAGTTCCTCCAAATCCGAGGCCATGGTCTTGAGTCGGAAAAGGGTAGCATGCCCTCTCCGGGTCGGGGAGGAGGTCCTGCCCCAAGTGGAGAAGTTTAAGTATCTCGGGGTCTTGTTCACGAATGAGGGAAAACTGGGGCGTGAGATCGATAGGCGGATAGGTGCAGCATCCGCAGCAAAGCGGGCGCTGTACCGGTCTGTCGTGGTGAAGAGAGAGCTGAGTCGAAAGGCAAAGCTCTAAATTTACCGATCAATCTACGTTCCCACCCTCATCTATGGTCATGAGCTTTGGGTTGTGACCGAAAGAATGAGATCTCGGATACAAGCGGCTGAAATGAGTTTTCTCCGCAGGGTGTCTGGATTCTCCCTTAGAGATAGGGTGAGAAGCTCAGTCATCCGGGAGGGATTCGGAGTAGAGCCGCTGATTCTCCACATGGAGAGGAACCAGTTGAGGTGGCTCGGGCATCTGGTTAGGATGCCTCCTGGACGTCTCCCTGGTGAGGTGTTCCGGGCATGTCCCACCGGGAGGAGACCCAGAGGAAGACCCAGGACACGCTGGAGGGACTATGTTTCTCGACTGGCCTGGGAACGCCTTGGGATTCCCCCAAAGGAGCTGCTTCAAGTGGCTGGGGAGAGGGAAGTCTGGGCCTCCCCACTTAGGCTGCTACCCCCGCGACCCGACCCCGGATAAGCGGACGAAAATGGATGGATGGATGGAACAAAAGAAGAAAATGACAGAACACTGAGGCTCTTCATGAAAGGTAGCAAAGCTACGAGATATATTGGATTTCAGGTCCATCAACTTCTTTATGAAAAAAACTGAGGAACATGTTACAGTCATTGTTTGAGGTTAATGAAGCATGGTGCGCTGGAGGAGATACAATACTGCTGATAATATTAAATAACACTTTAGGATTGTTTTTGTTCTGGTGAAGGATATTGCTAAAATAAGATGACCTGGCATCACATTACTATGTCACATTGTTGATATTGTATGTATGTAGACTGTTGATTTTCTTTTTTTGCATAGTGTTGTTCTGTTTTTTCTGTTGACTT
>JBBPBX010102859.1:0-11976 GCA_038048925.1 Garcialebias charrua
TATATATATATATATTTATATAATATCAGATAACGCTGCCAAATCATTCACAATTACCTTAAAGTAATATCAAGATTATAAAGGTTATTAATATACTAAAATAACATTGAATGGGTCAGGAAGCAGATTAATAAATTATATATTTCCACCACAATGAGATGCAATTTTTGCTCTTTACGCTTGTTAAGGAGAACAATAACACTTCAGGCTGTGCTGGAAAATAAAGCTGTTTGTAAGAGAAATGTAAATTTTGTGTTCATAAGAAATGTACATTTTCTCTCTCTATTTTCTCTTGTTTTCTGCATAAAGACGCGAAGATATGACTCAGGATTTATCTAATCGTAAATAGAAATCATGACGACAATCGTACATTTTTCTGTTAAAGCCTTAGTTATTAAAAAAAGTTTAGTTTTATTAATGACGGTGTGGTTTTAATTTCTGCAGCTGCAGTCTGAAGCAGCTGTTCGTGTGCAGAGAACACGTCAGCCTCAGGTTAACGTATTCACAGAATCTGATTTAATTAGCTGCAGACGGTAGATTTGGCTCCCAGCTACAGTTTTTGGTGTCATTCAGGGAACGTACCTGTCAGCAGCTGGGACTAAAAGTAACAAGCCTCGTGTCTCAGACACTTTTACACGATTCTTTACCAAAAGAAAAAGTAGAAATGTCAGCTTTGGTAAGAGATGAACTAATGATAATACTGAACTATTGACAGTATCATTGCACTAAGCCACATCTGTGACACCTAATACAGATGTCCCTCGATTATCACCGGGGTTACGTTCCACACAGCCCTGCGACAGGTGAAAAACTGCAAAGTAGGAACGTTATACTGTATTTATTTTTGAATGTATATGTATATTAAGGCTTTATAAACATTTCCCACACTCTTGTAATTTTCTAAACTCTTAAATCTACATCACTGTAACAACAAATATGTACATGTAATGTACTGCAATTTTTTACTCACCATCTCTGCAGACCAGCAGATAATTTCCGGTTCTGCAGACCTGCCCTGCATCGACAAATCCCCTGTCCAGGTTGATGTGCACGTGCATTTATAAATGAGCTTCAGGGTTATTTGTGACTTTCCTGCCAGTTCTGTGAACTTCGTAGAGAGCGTAGATCTATGTTGCAAAACTTTCCCTCCATTTTGGCAGAAAGCGGCGGCCAGAAGCACTGTTGGCTTCTGGGTAGTGTAGTTCTCTTGATTGGCTTACTGGAAGAAAACTACAACATGGCGAGGCCAGTCCAAAGTTTTTTTTTCTCTTAACTTTTTATTCCGTACTTTCCCAATCACATGAGTAATATCAAAGTTGGCAATCGTTAAAATATATATATATATAAACGTGAAAGAGCAAGTCCACAAAAGTCGAACCGTGAAGTAGCGAGGGACTACTGTATTTCTTTTTCACTTTTTGGTACCTTATTTTGTACCCTTTCATTCAACCTTTATTTAAACAAGTTAGTCCCCATTGAGCCACAAGGACTAATTTACAAGAGATACCTTATTGAATGCTTTAGTATTTCTTGTTTGTTTTTAGCAAGTTAAATCAGTTCTTCTTATCCTGAACACTTCATTGCTCTGTTGACCCTGTGTTTATTTTGCATATGACAAATAAACAACCTAATCTAACTGATGGTTTTTGTCTGCACCTCCCAGATTTGTTAAAGTGTTTCATTTTATTAAACAAAACTGGACTCCACATCTGCAGGAGCCAGACCCTGCTGTGCTGTCATTTGACAGTCATCAGTGGCGGCCCGTGAAATGTCCACCTGTTTCACTCCATGATGAAAAAAAAAATCCCTAGTTCAAACTGTTTTTTTTTTTTAATCAAATGTAGATTAATACAAGGTCAACAGAACAATTAAATGCTCAGGATGAGAAGAGCCAATTTGACTCACTAAAACAACAAAGAACAAACAAAAATATATATAAATAAATAAATTATATATAAATTATAGAAAGGAAAATAAGTGAGATTAAAACATTTCTGCATTTCTACTTGCAAGAGGCTTTGTTTTCATTCTCCAGATCAATATTTGGGCAGCACGGTGGCACAACTGGTAGAGCTGCTGCCTCTCAGCGAGAAGGTTGCCGGTTCAAATCCCGGTCCGGGGCCTTTCTGGGTGGAGTTTGCATGTTCTCCCCGTGCATGCGTGGGTTTCCTCCGGGTACTCCGGTTTCCTCCCACAGACCAAAAAACATGCTTGTTAGGCTGATTGGTGACTCTAAATTGACCCTAGGTGTGAGTGTGAGAGTGGATGGTTGTTTGGTGTGAGTGAGACAGGTCCCTCTTGTAAATGAGTCCCCGTGACTCAACGAGGCTAGCCTGTATAAATGAAGGTTGAATGAATACAGTACAGTGTTAAGAAATAGTAAAACACCACGTGGCATTTAGTATATACAATTATTAATCTTTGATTATTTTTATAAGCAAATTAAAATAAATGTAGCCATCAGAGTCCAATACTGTACAATAACCTGCGCTGGCAACCTAACTCCACAAACAAACAAAGAAAAAGAAAGAACTCTGCAGTTGCCACTTTTAGAATAAACAGTCACCTGAAGGCTTTTTTCACAAACCAGACACTTTTAAAATTTAAGAGGCATATCAGTCTTAAATGCAAATAGACATTAGATAAAGGGCTTTCAATGATTTAAAACTTACCTGAGCAATCCTGCTTGAGTCACTGACTACACGGCTAATTTTCCAGACCAAAAAAAATAAATAAAATAAAATTTAAATTATTAAATAAACGGCCGGAAACACGCGATCGTAGGTAGAGCTCACGTTGGACTGTTCAGGGCGGTGAAAACTGCGCCCAGCATCTTCCCATTGTTTTGTAACGTCGTGGAATAACTGTGCATGCGCCATTTATAACGAGAGTCTATGGATAAGATCAGAGCGCCCCCAAAACAGGAAATACGTCACCAATCAGAAAACGTTTTTTGAAACAAACAATATAACTCATCATTACTCATAAAATATTTATCCTACACAACTAAAAACATATACCGTATTTATATATTTCAAAATATTTTTATTTTATTGTTTCATTTTTATTTAAAAAAATTAAACGTCTTCAATGTAAAATGGTCCAGAAGTTCCTGTGGGGCGGCGCCCTAACGCCTCCTATTCGCTGGCCGCCCCTGACAGTCATTAGTATATTTAAGGCTCCAGTAGACAGTATATCTTGCTGCGTATCATTGCACTAACATGGTCAACACACTAATTATTATTATATTGTTTTATGACCGGGGGGAGTGGGGCAGAGTGTCCCGACAGCTGCAGGATTGGATTACTAATTTTCTTCGTTGAGAAAAACAAGGCGTGGGGGGAATATAGTCCAGTTCTGAAAGCATTACTCATTTTTTCTGTCTCATGCCAGGTTCACACCAAACGCCTCGAAGCAGCCACTTTACATGCAAAGTCTATGTGGAGGCGCGGCCAGGGGAGGTGCAGCCAGGAGCAGCACATCTTGAGCAGTTCAAGCAGCGCAGCAACGAGGGGCAGCTCTTTCTCACGCACGCGCGCATCCAAAGCAGACGAGGCATCGAGCAGCCAAAGTTCATGGCTGCTCGATGCGTCGCAGCAACCTATCGGGAGAGACTCTGCTATGTGATGACGCAACAACGACGGGACTTTCTGTGGACTTTTTAAACTTACCCCAACGAGCCTCCATGAAGACACCACCAGCCTCCAGTAAGTAACTTGGCATTTTTACATTTGTTGCTGTCAGCTCGAGCTTAGATCACCCCAAACATAACAAAACGTTTTAATCTCAACAAAGACTTTAGGAGTTGCAGTTCGGCTTGTAGAAAACCCACTCAAGTAGTAACGGGGCTGACGTACAGCTGATCTTTATCTGCCCAGTGAACAGAAAACAAAAGAAATCTGACCGGGAAGGGAGCCAGAGCTGCTCCAACTGCGCGCATTCGGTGTGAACACACATCTGGTGACAAGCAGCAAACACGGTGCGTTGGGAGCATTTTGATGCGTTTGGTGTGAACGTAGCATCAGATATATGTATCCTTTTTTACTTGTTTTGTTTAAAAAAATTGTTGTTGTTGTATTTACTGTACATATAGAGTCAAACTAAAAGCATTTATTCACCAGAAGTGTTGAGTAGATCAAAAGAATCAACACCTGGAAAATGTATCTTCAAAGTTTCTTTATGTCTCAAAAACATCCCATTCGTTCATGTGGGGGGGCGGGGCTTAACTGTGCTGGAGCCAGCCACTAGGGGGCGTCCATCCTTTGTGGTTCTGCTCAGCCTTTAGTTTACTTCTGCAGACTCAGCCTTTATTCAACCTTTTCCTTTGTGGCTCCGGCACTCGGGCTGGCGTGCTGCCTTCACTGACACCTCCCATCAGTGAGAAGAATGGAGCCGCAGTTTGTGACGTTACATGAAAACACTTCCAAGACTCGAAACTCTCTCTGCTCCTCCACATTCACTCATCTTTGATTGTGCGTTTCTGTCAGCTGCTCTTCTCTGGCCGTCTCCAAACATGGACTCCTTGTTCTGAAAACTGCTACGGCTGAGACACAAAGTTCTGCTCTCACCGTCAGAACTAACCGACCAAAGCAGACAACGCTCTGGCTAACGACTCGAACAATGTGAATAAGCCTCACCCAGCGCTTGACTTTTTCTTTTAGCTACTGTTTGAACACGTCTGACCTAAAAACAAGGAGCTATGACTCGTTTGATTCCAGTATGGAAGACAGAAAGTCTCGGGAATTGGTTCGTCAGCAGATAGTTAAAAATGTTTAAATAATGAAACAATTTTTATAGCCCATTGTTTCCTGTGCTGGGACGACGTGTGAGCTGCACATGAACATCATCTCTGATTTAAAGCAGAAATGACTCATCTCTTATGGGGGAGTGTTTCCAACAGCCAGAACCTCCAGAGCTGACGTTTTTCAGCTAAAGATGAACTTCACATTCAAAGGAGGAGAGCTGGTGAGTAAGGCTACGTTCACACTGCATGTCCTACTCATGTTAGAACGTGTGGCTCAGTTCTGAAGGTGCTGTGAAATCAGAACCGACTAAATAATAATCAAGACGTTTTTTATTCAGCGTTAACATCCGATCTCGTGCTTTCTGCCCGCTTTGGTGCAGAATTGCTCTTCTGGAGCAGGAGACACGTTCTGAAGGTAGAAAGTACCGTAGTTGGTATCATAAGTTGGTGTCGATTCTCAGTCGTCCAGAATACGACAAATCTAAAACGTTTAAAAATGGACTTCTGTTCTCTTTCTGAAGACGTGGAGTTTTGAGCTTTAAACTGCATCCCGTTATCAATATTATCAACACTTTGATCGATCAACATCCTCCTGCCTCACGTGACGTTAAGAGTCAGATGAAATGAGAAAGAAGCGTTCAGACTGAAGTTAGATATGGATCTGATTTAGGGGCACACATGAAAAAGACCTGGATTGGATTTTTAAAAAATCAAAAATTTTCTTATTCAGACTGTCATAAAAAAATCAAATATTGGCTGAATGGGCTAAAAAAAACAAATTTGTATGACTCATTTGTGAATGTCTGTTGTCGATGTTATCCACTCTTGTCGTCACTCTTTGTTAAAATCCAGGTTTCTCTTGTAAATGAGTCCTCGTGGCTCATTGGGACTAACCTGTTTAAATAAAGGTTGAATGAAAAAAATATGGGCTAAATAATCTCATTTTGGCCACTTTTGCCTGCTGTGTGAACGTCACCATTGTCATTGAAAAATAAACCTGGGTGCAGTAAAAATGTAGCTGCAGGGTAAATTTTCGGTTTACAGGCTGAGAGATCTGGTTTTAGACAAGAATCTTTATCTTTATGTCCACATTTTTACTTTTCACTTGTGGTTATAAGATGAACATGTGACAACGCTAAAGAACTGACTTGGCTGTCAAGCAACGTTCACTGTCAGCTAGCATTTTTTTCACGTTAATTTTTTTTAATAACCTGAAGAACAACACATATAAAGGTTTGCTTTACTGCAATGTCACAGATACGCTGCAGAAAGTCACAAAAAGAAGCATGGAACGTTACGAAACATACGTCAGCTAACATCATCGTACATTGTAACCGTCACACCCTTCAACCAAACGCACGTAACAGAAACGTACATTGATCATTATGCAGTCCCTTTTTTTGTTCCTCAATCAAAGCTGGGATTTAAAAACTGTTAGTATGCCGCTACTAGAGGCTTCGACGGCCCTATCCTGGGTTGGCCCTTTATGGTGCCAACTTTCATTTAAATACTTTTTTTGTTTGTGACACGAGGTAAATTAAAGGTGAGCTCCTGTTCATTTTTTTTTTCTCTACATAAGGGAGCCAGCTGCAAGGACCTCGCCCGTAGCCACAGGGAAATACCTAAAAATAAACTTTTTAAACCTTCTTTTTGTCTTGTGTCCACTAAATGTGTTATGTTCAAGAGGGACGTAACATATTTAATATGTATATAATATAATAATATATAACAATATAATATAGTGCAAAGGAACGTTGGATGTGGTGAGCCGGCTAAAAAGAATAAAATGACACCATAGGAGGCCAACCCCGGATAGGGCCGTCAAAGCTCCTATTGGTGTTGAACTAACGGGTCAAACCCCCACCTAAGGTAACGGTAGGCGAAAAAAGGACTACCGATCCCACCAGGTCAAAACCTATGGTAAAAACAGAGACAAACAGTCAGTGCCCAGCAAAAAACTACTAAGCCCTCCATGGGCCAACCAACACACAAGCTCCTAGGTTCACTAGAGCTCACACGAGCATGCACCTGCTCAACACACTGCTCCCTTAGGAGTGACAACCAAGTGGCGAGGGGCGGGCGGAGAAGCTCAACCTCCACATCTCCGCACCCTGCAACAGATCTCTGCCTCCAGGCTATTTATAGCGCCGTCCACTGAGTGATCTAATTAGAACTGATTCCCTTCAGGTTTACAAAGTGCTTTTAACAGTGCGGCCAGGTTGGCAGCCAACATTAACAAAACATATTGGGGCTTGAATAATAATGTCCTGGGACATAACAGTCACACACAAAAACACTTCCAAAATAACCTTCATTTCTTCACTGTTTGATGCCCCCCAAAATTCCGAATACAGCAACATGCATGGCCATCCATCATCTTCTGATTGTTCCGAAGTTGGGTTGTGGATGCAGCAGCTTGAGAAGAGAGGTCCAGACATCTCTTTCCACCTCTTCCAGCTCTTCTGGGAGGACTCCAAAGCGTTCCCAGGCCAACAGAGACGTAGTCTCTCCAATGTGTCCTGAGTCTTACCAGGGGTCTCCTCCCAGTCAGACATGCTCGAAGCACCTCTCTAGAGAGGTGCCCAGGGAGCTTCCTCACCTCAACTGACTGCTCTCGAAATGGAGGAGCAGCGCTTCTACTCTGAGTCTCTCCAGGATAACTGAACTTCTCGCCCTATCTCTAAGGGAGAGTCCAGCCCTGTGAAGAAAACTTATTTCAACCGCCTGTATCTACGGCCAAAGGTGAGGGTAGGAACATAGACAACCGATGAACAGAGAGCTTCACCTCACAACTCAGCTCCATCTTCACAACAACGGACCGGCACAGAGTCTGCAGTACTGCAGATGCTGCACCAATCCATCTGTCAATCTCACACTCTATTTTTCCCTCTCTTGTTAACACTTGAACTTCTCCACTTGAGGCAGAACCTCAACCTCCACCTGAAGAGAGCAATCCACTCTTTTCCGACTGAGGACCATGATCTCAGATTTGAAGGTGCTGATTCTTGTTCCAGCTGCTTCACACTCTGCTGTGAACCGCTTACCGTATTTTCCGGAATATAGGTTGTGGCTTTTTTATCATTTTTGCATGCCCTGCAACCTATATTCAGGTGCAACCTATTTATGGCTTTTTATAAAATAAGCTGATTTGTAATCATTTATTAACAAAAATTAAACTGAGACACACTCTTACAATAATGTCAGCTAACAAATATATTTTTTAGGTGTTTATCCTGCTAAAATTATTCATTTATTAAAGAAAAGTTCAGCTCAGACACATATTTGCTATAATTTTTATCAAACAAATAATTGTTTTTAAGTGTTAATCTTCTTAAAAGCCTTGCTGTGCGCTCCTGTGGCAGACATTTGCAGCAGAGCTAAACACGGTCCACATTTTGACGTAGGTGCGACCTATATTCAGGTGCAACCTATATATGGATTTTTCCAATTCTTTGGCAATAATTGGACAATGCGACCTATATTCAGGTGCGACCAATATTCCAGAAAATACGGTAATTGAGACCTGGATGTCACGGCACAATGACGCCAACAGGACCACATCATCTGCAATAGCAGTGAAGGAATCCTGAGGACCCTGGCTGCACCAAGAAATTCTGTTCATAAAAGTTATGAACAGAATCAGTGACAACGGGCAGCTCTGGCAGAGACCAAATGCTAAAATGTGCAACAGCAGCATTACCCACCTGTGTACAGTGCAGTGAGGATCATTTGCATCACTCCAACCACCAAGATGTTTTAGAGACCAGACTAAAAACCAGAAGCTGAAGTCACAAACAACAAACGCCCCGGTGTGGCTGGCTTTGGTACAATTTCAAGCCCCGCCCCTCTGTGTAAACCTTGCTGATGTGTTCAAATACAGGTAGTCCTCAGGTTACGACTGTCTCGAGTTACGACGTTTCGCGGTTACGACGCATCTCCCATTAAAAAAATATATATATTTTGAAATTTTTATTTTGAAAAGCCAAGTTCTGGTTTTACTTCCGGTTCGACGTCAGAAGCAGTGTTTGACGGCAGAAACAGCGGAGGAGCAACGAGCCAACATGCTAACAGACCTTACTGTAAACTCTGGACTGCGTGAAGCAGTGGAAAAGTCCAGGCAGAGCTGCAGAGCTTGGAGGAGCAACGAGCAAACATGCTAACAGATGGAGGAAGGCTCCACCAGCTTTCCAGTAGGTTATTAACTCTTTTATTCCTTCATTATGGCTCCCAAATATATGTGTTTTTTGATAATTATGTAGGGTACTGTGTTAGGATAGGCGAAGTGCTTGGTAAAATACAGTATTGTACATGTATAAGGTGCAGTTTGTACGTATGTTCCGACTTACGTCGAAATTCGGTTTACGACGGCGCATAGGAACGGAACTCCGTCGTAAGTCGGGGACTACCTGTATGTATATATCTTTAAATCACAAATACTATCAATAAAATAACTGAAGGTTTTTTTAGGTTCATCCAATCTAATTAATTTTAATCAACATTTATGAAAGTTTGTCTGACAACACACTGGAGATCTTTAATTGTCAGCAACATTAAGTAACTGTTGTCTGACAGGTCTTAATGTTTGGGCACCTGAAAGCTTTAAAGCCGTCCTACAGATCCATTATCACCCGCTGCCATGAAAGGCAGGACATTAAGATCAGTGTGCAACGACCCAGAGAACAAGCTTTCAGTTTGGAGACCTGAGATCATTATAGTTAATTAAGGATGGATGGCTCCTCGGAGGGAGCGAATCTTGTGTATCTGTTCTTTTCTAAGAGTTGTTCAAAAATATATATTTTGATCATTGGGATTTATTAAGGTCTGATATAGGAAGGACGCTTGATGTTTAACACCCCTCCTCCAACACAAACACTCACCTGCAATTTTAATCAGGAACATTGTGATTCTGTAAATGTTGCTGTCCACTTGTTGACACCTTATAACTAATGTGACTTTAAGACAACAAGATAAGCATGAACAGAAAGATTTACGTAGTGGTGCACCCAGAATCTAACAGCAGATCCTCATCTCTGAGGTTTGGACCTTTTATTCTCACCTGTGTGTTTGTTACCATTAAATTCAGGCCGGTCTCGTGGCTGAAGTGATCCGGCTGAGCCCTGAAGGTCTCGCCTCATCCTGAGGGCTGCAACGTTTCAACAGTGCTTTATTTATTGATATTTTTTCATATTGTACTTGTTTTGCCGGTTACAGTCAGGACTCCAGAGACTCTCACTTGTAAGGGGTTATGAGGAGGTCAATATTAATACTGACCTCTTTACCTTAATTAATTTACTTATTCAGATTGAATAGTAAATTCACGGATTCTGTTCTTTTTCAGTTTACCCAATATTTCTGTGATCTTTATGATGGATAAATAAACAGAGCCATTAAGTGACAATGGACATTGACTTAGTTTGATATGTCAAAGAGACACTATCATTTATTTAAAATGAATCAACTAAATTAACACCATTACACTTGATTGACATGATTTCACTTTCTTTCAATTTAAAACGTCAGCACACTTAAATTCAACACAACAGACTTCAATATTGGATGTTAACATATTTAGTCTGTGGGCTCTTCAGCTTAATTATAGTTTCCAGCTTAGATAGAGAGGGGAAAGAGTAGGAGGAAAGATTTAAGAAGAAATTATCGTGAGCATGATACCAGAGTGACACTTCTCCTCCGACTTCTGCTAAAATCCAGGTACGTTTTGTAAACAGCTCTTTACCTTTTGACGACGGCCCGGTAAGAGGGAAGACCTTGTAGCTTTTCAGATGCACGGGTCCTTGTGGGAACCAGTACAATACCTTCAAGCAGGGTTCTGGTTTACGTTTTCCAACGTCTCCTGGTTTTCGCTTGGTCATCAGAGAATATGTCAGCTTCAGGCCTCTGACTTCAAGATAAACTTATTCCAGGAAGGAATAAACAAAGTTCTTGAGCTTACGCTTGTTCGAAGTGGACCCATAACAACATGTTATCAGTCCCAGCTGGATGACGAGTCCTTAGCGCGTGACTTGTGGTCATTCAGCTCTTTGGAAGGTTCACATCATCTTTCGAAGCTCCCAGAAACTCTCTCGGACTCTTGCCGACTCTGTAGTTCCAGCAACAGCTTAGAACTTAAAGAAGGATCAAAGAGAGGAGTGAGGCTTGTCTCTTTTTCATTGGTCCACGGACCAGTTGAGCAATTCACTTGCCGTTATCACGACCCAAGGTTACAGCCCGAGCAGAGGGAAATTGTTTAGGAAAAGACAGAGCAGCTGGAGCCCTTTTCAGGAGAAACAACGGATTAAACTGTCTTCTTATTTCTAAACAAAACAGTCGGGTCTCTGTGACCCGAGATTTCACCTTTAACACAGCAGTGAACACCGTTTAACTCTTACAGAATAACACAGCTTAAAAGCACACATCATGAAAATGACAAAAGTTATTCTTTTGATCACATCAGCCTAAAATCAAAGATAGAAATAGTCTCTTTTTGGTGACTATGTTATCAGATTATAGCTAAATGAATGATTTTGTAGTAAATGTCTTGCTTTACTGAGAGGTCAGTAAAGGTCATCTCTGGAACAGTTCAAAAGTGCACAGGTGTCTTAAAAGTGGACAAGGTCATGCCCACTACACACTTATTCAGCTTTAAGGCTTTTTGCAGCCTTTTGATGACTAAAGCAGAGGAGACCTGTAAAAACTGAAGCTTCTGTAGCAACAAGAACTGACTGAGATTTTACTAAAACAATTACTGTATTTTTTTGCCATATAAGTCACGCCTGTTTGCATTAATTTTTAAATCCTGCGAGTTATATTGCCATATAAGTCACGCCTGTTTGCATTAATTTTTAAATCCTGCGAGTTATACACCATAGTGACATATACATTTTTTTCCTCATATTTATAACCCAATTTTTGGCTGAGCTGTCACAGTTTCATTCATTCTGAAATGGAAAAATATTGAACACTACCATTTTCAGCCACTAGAGGGTTTTTGAGCATTATGGCAAACCAACTTTCTCATTACAGGTAGTCCTCAAGTTACGACGTAGTTCCGTTCCTAGGCTCCGTCGTATTTCGAATTTCGACATAACTCGAAACATACGTCCAAACTACACCTTATATGTACAGACTGTATTTTACCAAGCACTTAGCCTATACTAACACAGTACCCTACATAATTATCAAAAAACACATACATTTGAGAGCCATAATGAAGGGAAAAAAGAGTTAATTTCCTA
>JBBPBX010102862.1:0-11976 GCA_038048925.1 Garcialebias charrua
GTCCTTAGCTGAAGATGAAGGTCGTTAGCTCTTGACCAAACGTACCCCAGCTCTTTGGGAAAGGTTCACATCTCTTTTGAAGCTCCCAGAAACTCCTGCAGACTCTTGCCGACTCCTCAGTTCCAGCCACAGCTTAGAACTTAAAGAAGGATCAAAGAGAGGAGTGAGGCTTGTCTCTTTTTCATTGGTCCGTGGACCAGTCGAGCAATTCACTTGTCGTTATCACGACCCAAGGTTACAGCCAGAGCAGAGGGAAATTGTTTAGGAAAAGACAGCAAGCTGGAGCCCTTTTCATGAAAAACAACAGATTAACTGTCTTCTGACTTTCTAAACAAAACCGTCCGGTCTCTGTGACCCGAGACTTCACCTTTAACACAGCAGTGAACACAGTTTAACTCTTACAGAATAACACAGCTTAAAAGCACACATCATGAAAATGACAAAAGTTATTCTTTTGATCACATCAGCCTAAAATCAAAGATAGAAATAGTCTCTTTTAGTGACTATGTTCTCAGATTACAGCTAATGGAATGATTTTGTGGTAAATGTCTTGCTTTACTGAGAGGTCAGTAAAGGTCATCACTGGACAGTTCAAAAACCTTAGTTTGACCCTGGGTAGGTCCACTACATCTCCCCCCTTTTGGAAGCCATCGCCAGTCCTTGGGGATGGGGTCCAACACGAAAGGAAACCTTGAACTGTCTTTGATCTTGAAGTAATCCAGCAAGTGGAAAAGAAAAATCAAAAATTATAATCCCATAAAGTTTTTGGAAATTCCATACTGTTCGGAGGTAATCCCATTGCGAAAAGCTTTTAATCCTTTGGAAAACAAAGTCTGTTAAAGGTTCAGTCTGCAGTTTCTGTAGAACATCAGCACTTAGAAAAAATTTCAACAAGCAAAGCATTCTGATCCCTCCCCCTCAGAGCCATATATGGCTCTGCCCCCTTGTGGTCTGTTGAAATTTGAATTCAAGCTCTGTTTTTATTGGCTGATTCAAATTCAAGCTCGGTTTTTATTGGCTGGTTACAAACTTTGTTCTTATTGGCTGGAAAATGGTGGGTCACTTTTTCTTTTTAGAAATGCTTATTTACCACCTGGAGAAGCAAGGGGACAATATTTTTTTTTAGTTTTTTTCAGAGATTACCTCTCTAACATCAATCTAGTGACAGAGTGAAGAAATATGTTAAACATATATTGTTAGAAAAGTTACATATAGCAGCTTTAACTCTTGGAAAACAAAGTCTGTGATCCTTTGGAAAGCAAAGTCTTATAATCCACAGCGGTAATTCCACAACGATTAGTTTTGTTGATTGATCAGCAACAATTGTTTTCATAATCAGCATGCAGAGGGAATCCCTCGATTGACGCAGAGGAGGCGACCCTTGGACGAAGGCTGAAGACCAAGCGTTGGAGCTGCAGGTCCCCACATCGAAGGTTGTTGGCTGGTTGGTTTCCAGTCAGTGCCACTCTGGTTCTATGTGTCATGCAATTATGTGGTTTTTTAGGTGGGCTTATGATTGGGATTTTACATTAGCCTACCTATATGCACCTGGTATGTAAGCTATCATGGTTTAGATCAGCTACAATTACCAATTAAGGGGTGGATCAATTCTGCAAAATTAGATATAGGGATCGTACCTATGAAATTTTGGAGGGCTTCTGTAACGAAGGCCTCTAATTCCAAACTATTCCTCCATTCATTACTTAGTTTAGGTTAAACTAAAATAGAAAAATGAAATATAGTTTGATCTAAATGTCTGTTGTCTTTTAGACGAACGACGTAGGATTTGGTATTCCTAATAAATTTTGAAGTCTATGGCGAGACTCATCAAAATGAATAGATAATCTAGAATAGAAACGATCGAATCGGTTCAATTTAGAAATTGTGAGACCAGTGTAGTTTATGGTACCTTGAGTAGCTTTAAACTACATTGACTCTTCGACGATTGAGATTTAACAAAACGAACTGCATGTTGGCATAGTTAAACCCATATCATTCATTAACCAATGTTAATACAAAACCTTTTTGGCTGGGAGTGTTCAGAACCAAACAATATCTCAACTTATGACAACAATAATGACTAAACAACAAGGAAACAACGTTTCACTGCTTCGACACACTCTTGTCGTCAGATTCCAAAGTGCAACACACAAGAAAACAGGTCTCAACTTTATGACCGAGGTCAAATTAAATCTCGTGGATTTAAACTGTTGTTAAGGCTAGTTTTTTGTTGTGGGTGTTAGGCTTAGCGTTTCTAAGTTCAAATTGGACAATGCGACTTATAGGGTGGGAAATACAGTAGTTTAAACCTGATTAGTTTATTTACTAACTTGTGTTTGGACGACCTTATTATCCCATGAAGTCGGTGAGTTTGTGAGATCTTTGTCTTTTGTGGAGTCATTGAACGCCTTGTAAGGTTTGATCTGATTTCGATGTACCCATTTAGCAATTGGCTCTTTGCGGCCTTTGCTGATTTTGATTTCGTAGACGACTGAGGACACTTTGTCTGTTATCAGATGAGGTCCAGTCCACCTGGGCATTAGTTTGCGGGCGAGAGTTCCGGTCTCGGACCCTCCTTTCCCGGTTGCTGGGCGAACGTATAGTACCAGACTCTGTCTCCCACTTGGAGTTCATTGTGAGAGGCCTTCTGGTCATAGTACGCCTTACGTCCTTCAGCGGATTTTTCCAGGTTTTTCTGGGCGAAAGCAAAAGTGTTTCTGAGGTGTACATTCAAATCTTTGTCTTTGGCATGGCCTAACATCACCCCCCTTTGGTCATGGGGGACCACGAGCACAGGTGAGGACGTCCGTCCATGGGCACAAGTTAGGATGCCACCGTTTAGTTTAAGCTGTTCGCGCAGCTGAGAGAAGACGGTACACAGGAATCGTTTAGGTTTTGGCCAACGTATCTTCTTACGTTTACCTCTTTCCGTGTAATTCAGGTGTGTCACAACCGTCGGCGCAGTCGCAGGTGTGTCTGATTGTACAGACTGCGACGGGTCACTGTCGTTGTGTGTGTCTTCCCACTCTCGACTGAAGAGGGGCTCTTTGAGTCTGTAAAAACTATGTCATTTCTGATTAGTTCTAGACACAAATGTTCCTGAACCAAGGTTTCATCAAAAGCTTGGCTGATAGCCGATTTACCTGTCCCAGGGGACAGTACAGCAACCTCGGTGTGGGGTCCTTGGATCTCCACACCTTTCTCTACCTGTGGTAGGTAATGTGAGTTTGCCCCCTTCTTGTCCGATGAGGGGTCCTCGTAATCTGCAACAATGATGTCCAAGTGACTGTCGGCGTTTGGTTGACTGTCATTTTCTGGACTCAGATGCCCTTGAACCAAGGTTTCATTGAAAGCTTGGTTGATTGCCGAATTACCTGTCCCAGAGGACAGTACAGCGTCTTCGGTGTGGGATCCTTGGATCTCAACACCTTTCACTACCTGTGGTAGGCAGTGGTCAGGGTAGGGCTGGACGATATGGCCAAAATTTTTATCACGATATAGTTCTTAATTTCGGTCGATATCGATATAATTCGATATCGATATAAACAATATAAAAGCCTAAAAAAAACTATAAACTATACAAATAAATTAATGTTCTCCTTGTATTTGTATTTAGCCTCCAAAAAGATGGAAATCACCATCAAATAAACATAAACTTCAACCCAATAATTCTCAGTTGGGTCATCTGGACACTTTCTTTTTTATAGAAACGTTTCACCCTCCATCCTCCATCCAGTTTCTATAAAAAGAAACTGTCCAGATGACCCGACTGAGAATTATTGGATTTGGTACCTGGATTATTGAGCATGAACTTTCTTGCCATAAAATTCTCAACTGTGTCAATATTAATAGTTTTAACTTTAAACATCTTTAAAATTTACAGCATTGAAATTCATAGTTAATTAAATAAAACTTGTGGGTGTTGTTATTTATAAGAAGCTGACATAGAAATCTCATGGAAATTACTTAAGAATAAAAATAACAATCAATTGCATTACTGTATAAAGTAAAATAGTTTTTGAATGACAAAGTTTTGAATATATTGAATAATGTAATAATTGTTCCATATTTAATCTGTTGTATTGAAGTTTGGGGAAAAGCATGTAAAACTATTACAAACCCTGTTGTTTGTTTTGTTTTTAAAGAGCTACAAGAATTATTAGGAAGTGCTATGGTCACCCAACAAATATTTCATCAGTTTAAATTATTAAAATTTTATGATTTGGTTGAACATAGTATTTTACAAGTCATGTATAAAACTGAAAAAAAATTACCCCCCAAATATTCAATTAAAATTTGTTTAAAGTTATTAAACCCTGAAGGGAATGTAAATGTTTGTAAAACCTCCATTTAGGACTAGTTTGAAGGAGCTGAGTTGTAAATCAGGAAACAGGATTGTGTTGACTTGATATCACCATAAACATTTCTAAAACTATTTATATGTTTTAAAATATGATTAAATCAAAGTTGTTGGGAAGGTGTGGTGCAGGTGAAGTGAAGGTTGTTTGTTTGTAGTTATTTTGTATTTTTTAAACAAGGGGCAGATATTAAAATACTATTTTCGTCTTTCTGCACATTTTCATTCAGTGTTTTTTCTTCTTCTGATGAATTTGTTTTATTTTGAATAAAAAAACATGCAGCGCTGCTGGGGCTGTTTGTTTACATCGTAGTTTCAGGGAAACGTTGGCTCAAACTTTATTGTTCTTCATCTTCTGACTCTCATATTATATCGAGTGGAAACTCTTCAGATTAAACAAGTTAGAATAGATGTTTCCACCGCTAGTTAGAACGACTCCGTCACGTTTTGCAAAATAAAGAAACCGAGTAAGACTCGCTGCAGATGAGACCTGCAGTTTAACAAAACCGAACTACGTCCACACCGACAAATTAGTCTTTCCTCTCATCAGTGATGTCGTCTCTTTCTCTTCGCTTGTGAAACTTTGTTCAGTCACATTCTGACGGTCATGAGCACTCGTTTGACTCGTTTTGAAGCGAAAACTTAACGCGCTTTGGAGACTAGCTTAGCTTTTAGCCTGCTACCGCTAACGCCTGCTGCTGAAGTGAGCGCTGCGTAACAACGACGTCACCACGCACGTTTTGTGTCACAGCTTTTTCTGTCCGGGCGGGTTGTTGAAGCAGCCGCTCCAACCCGAACAGAAACAGAAAAACGTTGTAAAATCCTATCGAAATATCGAAAATATGCTTAATTTTCATATCATCGTTATTGAATAAAAGTATATCGCGATATTTATCGTTATTGAATTATCGTCCAGCACTAGGTCAGGGAGTGCTGAATGTGTCAGCTCACAGAGGAGGTTCTCTTGTTGGGCCGGAGTTTGGTCCAACTTTTGGGTCTCTTCTGTCTCACCTGTAGTTGAAGGTTCACTTACCGGGCTCTCGTCCTCGGATGAGCAGTCCCTTGTGTCCTGTGCGGTACCTGCGGTTAGGCAGTCTGTATCACAACTAGGAAGCACTTTTATTGGCAGGGGTTTTCTCACTGTGCTCCACATTTTCCGTCGACCATAATCTATAATCGCGTTGAAGCGGTTTATAAAATCTTGGCCAACCAAAAATGGGAATGAGTCAAGTTTAGACACAAACACCGGGTGGCGTAGCGTCATTTCGCCAATCTGCATGTGAACCATAGCTATAGCTGTCAAGGTTGTTCTCGTCTCTGAGAGTCCCTGTAGCTCAATAGCACATTTCTCAAAGGGAATCTGCCTGTCAACACCGTTAGCGGCAGTCCTCAGCTCCTCGAACAGTTTGGCCGACATAATAGTTATATCAGAACTACCGTCCAGGAGGGCTTCACGCTCAAGGACACCTTCCAGTGTGATAGGCAGGTAAGCTTTCTTAGCCGCCCCCCTTTGTATAAAGTTACACAGAAACCTCACAGGTCTTGGCACACGTTTCCGTTCACGTGTGACTCTGTCTGTGTACTCATGTTCACTGTCAGCCTCTTGTTGGCTGTCAGCCTCATGACCTTCAGGAAGTTGATGACTATCAACAGTTTGTTTGCTGTCTTCGTCATCAACTGTGTGCTCTGAGTTATCAAAGACAAGGTCACTCATTGTCCCAGTATGGTCATCCTCTGTATCATTCAAGTTTTCAAACAACCAACTTACATCCACCACCTCATCAGAGCTTGGAGGTTTGATGCCTTTGTTCTGGAACGTTTGCGACCTTTTGCATGTCTCGGAATGTGTCATCCGAGGTGCAGGTCCACGTCTCAGGGGTCCCTTCCGGGCCCACCCTGGTCTTGGGCGTCCTGTAGAGCTAACACCCACCTTTAGTTGTTCTTTAGTTTGAAAATCTTGTTTAATCTCGCCTTTTTTAGGACTGGAATCCAGCTCCAGCGAGTGGGATTTGACCGCTTCACCTGGGGACACCTGTAAGGGTGTTTTGATTAGCATGTTAGCTTCAAATGCATTTATAGCACACTGTTTTATTTCTTCCATGGTTTGCTTTTTTGGAATAACCATGGTGAGCAGCTGAAGTCTTATCTCAAAGACGAGATGGAAGAAGAAAGACCACTTAAAGTCTTCATCTTCTTCCATGCCTGGTGTATATTTGTCACCAAAATGAGCTTTAAGAAGCCTGTCGTAAAACATCAGAGGATGTTCACCTGCTTCTTGCCACACGTACCTGTCAACTGAGCAGTCACCACCTCGGCTCGTTCTGAGCCATTGTGGGGCCCTGATGGAGTGGACCCTCTCACTTGTTTCACCCTGTTTAACGTCCATTATTGTATTGATTTTGTGTGAAAAAAAAATCAAAAGATTGTTCTCATGTTAGTGTTTGCAAATAAATATTCACTTTTAATGTAGCACTGAGTCAAATAAACTAATCAGCTGAGGTTTACGCGTTTCACTGTGTAATAAGTATTCATAGGTACCTTTTTTCAGGTTTTTACCCTCAATGAACTTTGTCAAAGTTAAATGCACTCTTGCAGTGTTAACTTTAAAATAGAACTGACGTTCAAACAACAGTTACTAACTAACCCAAGCAGCCTGATTTCCGTTTTTTCTTACTCAAACGCTTATAAAAGAGGGCTGACTTAAATGCAATGACTTCACTAAAATGTGACAGGATGCTGCTTGAGCATGCCTTTAAAAAGATGTCTTGCAGTCTCAGTGAAACTGATTTTGTACTGCATTTGACAGTTATCAGGAGTGAAAAAGGACGTTCTGTTCGTTATTTTAAACAATTTTTTATTTAAAATAAACGAGTGTTCGTGCGCTCAGCATAACAGTACAGTAATGATTGTGCACAGAAAAACGTTAAAAATGCCATTTTTAACTAAAAGTGTGCAGTTGTGCACACCAATTCTGTTTAAAATTCAGAGATGTGAAGAGCTTAATGTGGAAATGCTCTGTTCTCCATCATTTTTATATATTTAATTTGAAAATCAAATAAAAGAATACTTTTTGAGTGTTATTTTAAATCTCTTCAGTATTTAAAACAAGCATCAATTGTTTGTCTGTACCTCTGTTATTCTAAAATTTTTATTTAAAATAAACAGGAATTTTTGTTTGTGTACAGAACAATTTTTTAAAGCTGGTAATTCACCATAAAAATGCTGACTTTTTTATGATGTTTTTGAGAAAACTCATCTGTCAACGTCTTTTAACCAACAGGGGGCGGATTCAAGTCTTATGTTATCACGAGACGACTGACCTTTATTCAGTAATTAAACTAAAAACAACCATGTAGAGTTAGTTTCTAGTGTGTCAGTGATAAACGCTCGAACCACGTTCTTGTCAGAGACAAATCTATGTTGTTAGACAGTTTAGATGGCTTCAAATGAGTGTTTAAACTCTCAGTGAAATCTCAGTTTGTCCCGTGAGTGTGTGAACTGCTTGTTACCCGAAGTGCACCTGGAAATGACGACACAAGTAGGCGGGTCGACGCAGTGCGTCACCAGCTTCCGTTGAGCGAGGCGGAGCTCGCTAAACAGATACGTGACGTCAACCAATCAATCACAGCGTTTGTAGTTCATTCCCAAGCGTTCATGGTAAATGAAGTTTTCTTACCTTCGCCCAATGCAGTACCGGAAATGACGACAAAGTGGGTTGTTCGCAACAGCGTGCGTTCCCAAATCAGCGAATCAGCGTTCGCTACGAGAGTGATTGACAGCTCACAGCTCTCGTTTATCCAATCACAGCTCATAAACAGACATGCAGTACACGTCCTTTTAACGTTAGCTTGCACAGCAGACCACAACTTTATAGACCCTTAAAACAACTCAAACGCTACAAATTAACTTCCCAAAACTCTGAAACGTGGCAATCACAATTAAAACAGGCACAACTAAGCTACGCTCAGTAACCAGCACGTCAACTGTAACACGACACGGACTCCCTCGGAGCCGCGTTCAGGTCGGTTCCGTCCACTTTAAAGGAGCAGAACTCGGGTTTCAGAACCACTATCCGACACCGTTCTAACAGTAATATGCTTCTTTGACCTGCTCTAACATGTAAAATACCAGCACAGCAATCTTGTAGATGTTAAATTAGCTTTTCAGGCAATTTGACTCGGCGGTCATTTTGCAGTGAGATTGCCTCAGCTTGTGCAACGTAATCTGGACCGGGTCCTTATCAGAACCACCAGACACTTCCCACACAGCGAGACAGATCCCCACCAAACTACTTATAGCGTTTCAAAAGTTGAACAAATAACAATTTCAGCTTCAAATGTCATTAACTGCAGTCCTGCAATCGTTCTGAACACTTTTCCAGCCAAAATAATTAATCTGTTAGAGTCTAAAACTTGGATCCCAATATGCAAACATGACGTTACAGTTCACGAGAGATCACAGTTTTATCAATAAACTTTCAGAACCACGTACGAGGCCACCAGATGAAGGAAACATGAGGGAGACCATATATTGTGTCTTTAAACACATATAGTGCCACCCAGATGTAACTAAAGGATTTTAACAGGGGTCAGTATTAAGCTGACCTCTTTATCCTTAATTAATCTACTTATTCAGATTGAATAGTAGTTTCACGGATTCTTTTCTTTTTCAGTTTATTCAATATTTCTGTGATCTTTGTGATGGATAAATAACCATAGCCATTAAGTGACACAGGGTATATGCAGAAATTCCAGAGTTGAATTTAATACCTTTTAATACCTTTTTAATACCATCAAAATATTTTTTTAATACCATCACGGCACCGAGCTGTAACCGTAGCGGCAACCTGTTGTACTTCAGTTTAGAGCAACTAATTGTAAAGTGATAGATTACTGTCATTTTCTTCCTAAACTTTGGTAGTAAATGTAGTTTTATAACAATTACTGGATACATCAATTTGCTTCTTGCCTCAATAAAAGCACTGACCTACTTGTTATTTAAATCTAACCCAAGAGAAAAAGTTTAATTGTTCCCACACATAACATATCTCTAATGGCAAACAAAAACTGTAAACTTGAAAACAGAACAGTTTAGTTAAAATAATTCAACACTGAACACATGCATAATTCAAAAAGAGAGATAGAAAATAATAACTACTGTATTTTTCATCCTGTAAGTTGCAGTTTTTGCATAATTTACATGCCTTGCAACTTATAAGACGAAGTGACATATTTATAGATTTTTTTTCCCATATTTATAAACCATAACACTGAAATATGGCCGTTTCATTCATTCTGACTGAAAAAAAAAAAAAACAGTTCATGATATCTATTGTAGTAATAGTATGGCATGCTGTTGTATCATGTAATAGGAAAACGTGCCTATAATGACAAATTTAAAAAAGTTCAAGACAAAAACAACTGGACTTTATTAATTATACTATTTATTATACTATTATACTATACTTTATTGTTTTTTTATTGCATTTTTTAGAATTCACCATGTCCTGGATGACTGAGAATCTTCACTAGCTATTAATGACTCAATCGGCCTGCCATACTCTCCCCACCTCTCTGCTCACTGCTTCAATCCAGCAGCCAGCTGCACCACGGTGGCGAAATGCAGCTAATTTGACCATTAAAGTGCATTTACTAAGAAAATGACAGACAGAAAAACACCTCTGCTATAATTTTGAGCTAACAAAGAATTGTTTAGGTATTTTTCTTGTTAAATGACGGCGAAACGAGCCGCGCTCCCTCTTCCCGTTTTCACCGCTGAGCAATCACGGTGCACACAGGCACTGAGGCAGCGACACTTTTTTTTTTAATAAAGCCGATTTAACCATTAAAGTACTTTTATTAAGAAAACGTTAGACTGAGACACCCCTTTTGCTATAATTTCGAGCTAACAAACAATTGTTTAGGTAAATTTCTTGTTAAATGTCGGAAGATAAAGTCGCGCTCCTCTTTCCTGTTTCTTTTTACAGACATGATCAGCCTCGGCCAGCTGTAGGTGCGCGCGCACACTGACTGACGATATGACGTCTTTGTTTTAGCTAAGGTCCTACTTGGAACATAAAATTAGAAAAGATAAATAAATTCACAGACCTTTTTTTAGACGACAGAAAGGGAAAAATATAGTTGTGTAGGTTTAAAAAAATTTAATACCTCGTCAGATGACATTTATTACTTTTTAATACTTTTTAATGGCCTTAATTTGTGTTAATTTCATTTACTACCTTTCAATACCTTTTACAACCCCGCGGATACCCTGTGACAGAAAACGGTGATTTTAGTTTGGTATGCCAGGAGACACTACCATTTATTTAAAATAAATCAACTAAAATCAACATTATTACACTTGATTGACAGGATTTCACTTTCTTGCAATTTAACACGCATCAACACACTTAATGTAACACAACAGACAAATATGATGTTAAATATTTAGTCTGAGGGCTCTTTAGCTTAAAGTAGTTTCCAGCTTAGATTGAGAGAAAAAGATAGGAGGAAGATGGGAGATGGTTTAAAGGAAATTATCTTGAGCATGATACCAAAAGTGACACTTCCATCCGACTTCTGCTAAAATCCAGGTACGTTTTGTAAACAGCTCTTTACCTTTCGACGACGAGTCTGATAAAGAAATGACACCAGCCTTCAGATGCACAGAGTCCTTTAGTCCCAGCACGTCCAAAACTGGTTCTAGTTTACGTTTCAACGTCTCCTGGTTTCCGCTTGGTCATCAGAGAATATGTCAGCTCCTGGCCTCTGACTTCAAGATAAACTTATTCCAGGAAGGAATAAACAAAGTTTTGAGCTTGCGCTCGTTCGAAGTGGACTCATAACAGCCTGTTATTTAGTCCTTAGCTGAAGACGAAGGTCGTTAGCTCTTGACCAAACGTACCCCAGCTCTTTGGGAAAGGTTCACATCTCTTTTGAAGCTCCCAGAAACTCTTGAACCTTCTCGTTCCTTCCAAAACTCTGAAGCGTTCAGCAACAGCTTAGAACTTAGTACCGGCTCTGAGAGGAGAGCGACTTGTTTTTTCCCCATTGGTCCAACAGGACCGGTCGGGGAGTTCACTTATTGTTATCAGAGTACAAGGCCACAACTAGCAGCAGAGAGAAATGTTTAGGAAAAGACAGACTCATAGACTCCAAGAGGAAAAACACTTGGATTAGCGTCTTAACACTTCTAAAACAAATCTGAAAAGCACAGTTTGACATATTAGCTGAACTTTGACACCTTTTCACTTGCAGAAATGACACATTGATGTTTCACATTTAAAGAATAACAGCATATAACATATATCATGAAAATGACAAAAGTTATTCTTTTGATCACATTAGAATAAAATCAAAGATAGAAATAGTCTCTTTTGATGACTATATTCTCAGATTACAACTAATGGAATGATTTTGTGGTAAATGTCTTGCTTTACTGAGAGGTCAGTAAAGGTCATCACTGGACAGTTCAAAAACCTTAGTTTGACCCTGGGTAGGTCCACTACATCTCCCCCCTTTTGGAAGCCATCGCCAGTCCTTGGGGATGGGGTCCAACACGAAAGGAAACCTTGAACTGTCTTTGATCTTGAAGTAATCCAGTAAGTGGAAAAGAAAAAT
>JBBPBX010102865.1:0-11975 GCA_038048925.1 Garcialebias charrua
TATATACATATATATATATATATATATATATATATACATATATACATATATATATATATATATATATATATATATATATATATATATATATATATATATGGTAAATGGAGCTTATTTATATAGCGCTTTCCAGCCCCCTGTGAGGGACCCCAAAGCGCTTTACAATACCAACCATCCACCCATTCATACACACATTCATACACCGGTAGCGGTGACTGCCATGCAAGGCGCCTTCCAGTCCTACCGGGAGCAACTCGGGGTTAAGTGTCTTGCCCAGGGACACAACGACACATGGTGTGAGTAACCGGGATTCGAACCTCAAACCTTCCGATCGGGGGACGACTGCCATTACCACTACACCACGGCCGCCAATAATATATATATATGTAACCTCATCAAATGGTGAATTCGTTCAGAATAAATCAGGTCTGCGTTGTGTTATTAAGGACCAGGAGACAGGATGAGGTGAAACGTTGTTTATCTGTACAGAACAGAATATGGACTGATCATAAATCAGGTTCATCACAGCGGGTACAGCACCTCATGCCCATCTTGTATTAACTGGCCACTGCCGTATTTACAACATTAATATTAAACAGAAATACAAATAAATAAAATAATGTGTACCTGTACAGAACAGAATATGGACTGATCATAAATCAGGTTCATCACAGCGGGTACAGCACCTTATGAGGAAAATCATTTCATGTCAGCATCAAGCTAACATAATATTTTACTGGAGCGTTTAACTCAGTGGACCTACCTCATGCCCATCTTGTATTAACTGGCAATGAGATGTCTGTGTTCACAATATTTATAACCGCCAATCAGCCAGAGGGGGCGCTGTTTCACCCATTACACATGAACCTAAACTTGGAAGTAATGACAAGTGGAATTATATTCAATATTAACTATGTTACACTCCCTCCTGCTGAATTCCACTTGCCCCATTACAACAACCAAAACAAAACAACCAAATGAAAGCAAGTAAGAGAAAAAAAAAACAGTACAGGCACATATACATAAATGGAATAAGACCACTATTCAATTGCACAGGAAACCAATATACAACCACCGTTTCCAAAATCGCTTGTGAGGTACAATCACATCAAATTCACAGTTACAAACACCCAGTCACTAGACTATCCTGAGAGGATCAGTATGAGAAAAGGTTGGCCAAACCCCATCTACATACATAAGGGAAAAAAAAAATATGCCCATTTACATATTTTGTTAATGTGTAACTGCAAACTCACCTCCCAAATAGCAAAACAAACATGAAATATGAAAATTGTTACAACACCTCTAGGTCAAAGTTGAAACAAATTAAACTGTAGTTTTTTTTTCATATACAAGAACTTATCAGACTAATGCTGTTCTTTGGTGCATCATTTCAATAAATCTGGTCACTGGTCTCAACAACCGTCCAGCTCTAGATCTACGGTCAGTCGCACCATCAACTACTGTCACTGTAGTAGTTACTGTAGCAGGTATGTCAGTGAGAGTGTCAGTAACAGGAGCCGGAAATGTCTCTGGGCAAGCCGTCAGGACTGCTGAGCAACCAGAGTCTGCTGAACTGCTGTCCGTCAACGCAGGTCCTGTGGCTCCTTCCAGCACGGTGCCCTCCACCTGCTCAGCATCCTCCACATCTGTCTCACTGCCTGCTCCCAAAGGTAGGTCAGATACCCACGCTCTTGTTCTAAACTCTGCTGAGTCAGAAATAGCATCACTGATGGCTGACCTCCCAGCACTTGGGTCAAGTGAACTTGATGTTTGAGATAGTACAGCCTCCTCCTGGTCATCATGGTTGTCCTCAGGTAGAGGCAGAAAGTTTACTGGCATTATCAGATTGCGGTGGACCACTTTTACTTGGCCTGTAGTGGGATTCTGGATCCTGAAAGTGTGGTTCTCATCATCTTTTCCAATCACCACATACACCGTGCTATCCCAGCGGTCAGCAAGCTTCCTTTTTCCAGGTCCTCCTTTGTTGGCCAGCAGCACTCTGTCGTTCACTTCCACAAGTACACCACGTACTCTCCGGTTGTATAGCTCAGTGTGACGCTGGAGCTGTTTAGTTGCCGTTGACTGGGCTACAGCCATAGCTTCTCTCATGTCCTTTCGTAGTGACTCCACGTAGCGATCATAGTCCACCACCTCCGGATCACTGAGCACTGAACCAAAGATGACGTCCACCGGAAGACGTGGCACCCTTCCAAACATGAGCAGGAACGGAGCATATCCTGTCGTCTCATGCACGGTACAATTGTAGGCAAATGTCAGAGATTTCAGGGCCTCAGGCCAACGATGTTTAGCTCTTGGTGGCAATGCTCGAATCATGTTGCCTAGAGTCCGGTTCATTCTCTCACATGAGCCATTACCCATAGGGTGATAAGGTGTAGTGTGGGACTTTTGCACGCCTGCCACATTCAGTAACTCTGCAATAAGCAAACTCTCAAAAGTGGCCCCCTGATCGGAATGTAGTCGCTTGGGAAACCCATAGATGCTGAAATAATTGTTCCACAGCTGGTGTGCGACTGCTTTAGCTGACTGATTGGGGCACAAGAAAGCGTGTGCCATCTTTGTGAAGTGGTCAGTAGCTACTAACACATCCAGTGAACTGTTTGAAGAATCCTCAGCAGTCCAGAAATCAATACTGACAAGTTCAAGAGGTTCAGAGGTCCTTATGTTTTTCAAAGGAGCTCTGGCTTCTGGCTCTGGCGACTTGCTGACAACACATCGTCTGCAGTGTTGTACATACTCAGTAACATCACGCACTAGGCCAATCCAATAAAATCTCTGTCTCGTCAAGTACAGGGTCCGTTGCTGACCCTGATGACCAGCCTCATCGTGAACACCTTGTAACACCTTCTGGCGCAGTGAGCGTGGGACCACAAAAAGGTAGGACTTTTTCTTTGTGACAGGGTTTTTAGCTACCCGTTGCAGGACTCCGTCTCTCAATACAAGCTTTTCCCAGCCTTTCAAAAGCTTGAGGACTTCTGATGACTCCTTGACACGTTCCCTTCTGGAAGGTCTCCACTTTCTCTCTACAAAGAACATCACCCTACTTAGAACTGGGTCATTTCTCTGTTTCTCCTGCAACACTTCAAGTGAGAGCACCTCAGAGTTGACCTGTGGGGTTGTTAGAACAGTCTGTGAGAACTGTGGCAGGAGAAGAGCATGCGGGTACACCACAGGACCACTCTCACTGCATCCCTGGAGCACAGCAGCAACCTCCAATGATGATACTGCTCCTGTCTTAACAACTGCCACACCCTGAGAAATCTGTTGGTCACACTCAGCTACTTCAGGCGGGTTAGCTGACCAGCGAAACACCTCTTGGACTCCATTAGCACCAACTACTGCAGCCTCTGCCAGTAGCTCGTCATAAGGCACTCTCGTCAAACGGTGAGGCATACTAGGCTGTACGAAGGGCTCTCTGCTAAGGGCGTCAGCCACCACATTCTTTGATCCAGGAATGTACTTGATGTTGAACTGGAATGGCGCCAACTTAGCGATCCACCTCTGCTCACACGCGTCCAGCCGAGCCTTGGACAGGATGTAGGTTAGCGGATTATTGTCCGTCCACACGGTGAATTGATGGCCTCTCAACCAATGATGGAACTTGTCACACACTGCCCATTTTAATGCGAAGAATTCTAGTCGGTGTGCAGGATATTTGGATTGGGCATAACTCAGCGATTTACTTGCAAAAGCAATCGGTCTGGCCGTTGAACCACCTGCAGGCACTTGTGACAGGACTGCACCAAGTCCGTCGGTAGAGGCATCCACAGACAGGAGAAAGGGCTCACTGAAGTTTGGGTGGGCCAGCACCACACGATCTAGCAAAGCCCACTTCAGTTGATGGAAAGCCTGCTGACAATCTGCAGTCCAATCTTCAGCACGGAGCTGTTTGCGGATTTGGCGGCGTTTTCTCCCACCTCCACGCGGACCTTTAGAGCATGAGATTAGCCGAAACAACGGTTTGGCTATGGCAGAACACCCTTCAATAAACTGCTGGTAGTAGACTACCATGCCAAGAAAGGAACGGATCTTCTTCTGGGAGGGAATATTTGTGCCAATTTCCATAAGGTCAGACTCTGTGATGGTGGTGATAGCAGTCACTTTATCAGGGTCAGACTGGATCCCATCTATGCTGATGATATGACCAAGAAACTTCACTGACCTCCTCAGAAAGTGACATTTCTTTGGGGCGAGCTTTAGGTTATGGCTCTGGAGTCTCTGGAAGACCATGTGCAGACGCTCCAGCGCTAGGTCTTCTGTTGGAGCAAACACCAGGACATCATCCAGATAGCACAACAAGCTCATGAAGTTCTGGTCACCGAAGATGTTTAGCATCATTCTCATGAATGTGGCGGGACTATTACAGAGTCCTTGAGGCATTCGATTATACTCATACAATCCAAAAGGCGATGAAAAGGCAGTGTACTTTCGGTCAGCTTCATGCACTTCCACATTGTAATAGCCAGAGGTCAAATCCATGGTTGAGAAAAAGGCATTGCCCCCCAGAGCTGCTAGAGCATCAGCTGGATGAGGGAGTGGGTGAGCATCCTTGACAGTGCGTGCATTGATCCATCGGAAATCATTACAGATACGTAGGTCACCCGACTTCTTCCACACGATCACTAATGGAGATGCAAATTCACTGCTAGACTTTCGTATGATGTCACGCTCTTCCATCTCATCTAATGCCTCTCTCAATTTTTCATACTGGGTTGGTGGTATGCGCCTACATGGCAATCGAAATGGTTTCTCATCCATGACTCTGATGCGATGTAGGAAACCAGTGGCTTTACCACAATCCATCTTGTCCCTTGAAAAGATTGATTGGTATTGAACAATGAGCTCAGCCAGCTTAGCCTTATATTCAGGGGCAACGTCACATGACTCAATGTCCACATCCGACAGCCCCAGTCCTCTTAGCCTTGCCTGAGGGGTGTCAACTGTGCTCGGTGCCACAAGGTGAGGATGATCTGGTAAAGTCGAGTCCTCTGAGACGAGGCTGTGTTTTGTACTGTTGTCCAACGGTACTTGAACTTGTTGTTGGATGTCGAGTTGGGAACCAGCAAACATCTCCACTGAATCACAAGTACTCACATCCGCCAACTTAGTATTACGTCTCAAAGTAACCAGCTTGTCTGATGGATTAATGACCTTTAATGGGAGCCACCCATCTGCTCTCAGGATTGACACCGACCTCCCCACCAAGACTGTTCTCGGTTTAGATCTGGCGGTTGTTGGCTCCACGACAACAGTACATCCAGCCAACAGATTATTCACCTGTGGCAACTTGCCCCAAATCAGATGCTCTGTCATGGGTTCAAGAGTAACAGCTCGCTTGATTTTGATAGTTCCAACTGCATAATGGGCGTCTGAATCGGCAGCTTCCACCCTTGCCAACAAATGTAGCAGTTTCTGCTCTGCATCACTACTGTCACAGAGTGCTGTGGGGCCTTGGTCCTGGATGTCTTGCTTCAGCTTAAACCTGTTAATAATGTATTTCAACAGGTTACTGCCAACAATCAGTTCTTCATTCTGGTTCTCAACGATCAATGTTGGGACAATCACTTTGTAATCATAAAGATCCATCTCCAGATCGCACATGCCAGAAGGTAATGTCCTGGACCCCCCACATCCAATCAACACAGTGGCTGTCGGCTCAAGGGCGGGGCTTCTTAAAACATCCTGCTGTAACAGCTGAGGTATTACTTTAGAGCTCAGTGTGCACGCCATCGACCCGCTATCCAGCAAAGCTCTGACCGTAACCACTCCTCCCAGTGTCACATTTTCATAAAACAAGTTGTCATGTTGTTTGAGTCTCTGAATGTTTTGGATTATTGGTGTATATCCCATTTTTCTCACTTCACATGCACTTTGACATATAGACTCCATGTCATTTTCAATATTTGCAACAGGGGGATCACTTTTAGGCCCAACACTTGTCCCCACCACATGCAGGCCAGTCAGTTTTCCTGAGGCTGCACCACCTGCTTATCGCTCCCAGGCTTCCTCACCACAGTCCCTGGACACTCTGCTCGGATGTGGTCAGGTGCAAAACAGCTGAAGCACAGATGGTTGGACCTGCAGTGGTACTGAGTAGTGTGTCCACCATCGCTACACACAGCACAAGGTAAGGCAGGCTTTACTTTCGTCGGCTGGTCCCTCTGGGTGTGTACATTGAACCTTCTTTGAACATTGTGCTGTTGTGGCTGCTGCTCCAGCACACGTTCAAGTAGAGCGATGACCCGGTCCAGGCGGTCTGGCGAGCTCTCAGCTGTCTTCCCAATAGCAGCAGCTGGAGGTAGTACTTCAGTACGGAGTGTCGCACTCTGCACAGACGAGGTGACTTCCTGGTGCTGGGAAGACAGGATGCTTGACATTTTGTGTTTGGTTAGTCGCTTGCGATTTCTGCAATTCTCAACAAGCTTCTCGTGAATTTCAGCCACTGTCCAATCTTTCAGCTGCTTACATTTGAATATGAGTGACAGTTCAGGATCAGGGCAGTTCTGGATAAACATGGCAGCTAGATCACCAGACAGAGAGTCAAAAGCCTTATTTTGTCTCTTTAAAGAGTCCTCTGTCATGTCCAAAGCTTTGTTAAGTCTCAGCCAATAGTCAAAGGGATGTTCGTCAGGGTGGGGCACCGTAGCATAAAAGTCTGCTAAGGGCAAGCTAGAGGACATAGTATCACTGAAGTGCTGCTTCAGTATCTCAAAAATGGGCTCAGGTCCTGTAGTCAGATTTAAAACTGGCTTACTGCGTATGCCAACTTTAACTACTTCATGTGCCCTCCCCACCAGCTTAGACATCACCTCATCAGCCTGTTCAGCCACAGGGATGTCTTTCTTTCTCATATAAGTTAACATCATAACCTCCCACTCTTGGACTGAACATGAATCATGATCCCCTTTAAAACTCACAGGTTCTTTCACATCAGGGCGAACAATGACATTTAACATGGTAGACTCGTTAGCTGTAGCTCCAACCACCCCTGGACCCACTGTATTACTCAAACGGGTCTCAATGCAAGCTGCAATACTTTCACCTATTGAAACTCCAATTCGTGAAGCTATGTCACTCAAAAGTCTACCATCAACTTCACACTGTGGAGCATTAACAGTGTCATTAACTCTTTCACCCACATAAACAAAATTTGATTTTGGTGTGGATGCTTCTGGGGTATTCAAATACAAACCCCTACCTCTGGCAACTGCAGGCATAGGAGTAAACATTTCAAACCCCCTCCCCCTACCAAAATAATTATTGCTTGCCATAACTCAGCCCTTAATGATCAAAAGCAAAAAAACAAAAAAAAAAAAAAATATAATAATAATTTTCAGTTATTATTATTATTAATTATTATTAATTATTATTAATTTGATCACTTACAAATTAAACACGAGCAAAAGTGCACCTTCAACAAATCAACAAGAAAAACCTGAATGAAAAAGCTGTAAAAACATTAAAACTTATTTTGTCTCAAAGTGCCCCTCCTTCAGAGAGCGCAGCGCAGAGAGAGAGAGAGAGAGAGAGAGAGAGAGAGAGAGAGAGAGAAAGAGAAAGAGAAAAAAAAAGAAAAAAGACATCATGTGCAGCCACAGCGCTCAATCAACACAAAACGGTTAAAATGAATTAAAAAAAATAGCTCCACACTTTCAGACTGGCCACTGCACTACCAGACTGAGCAGCGAAGAATCCACACGGGGCTGCGGTACCGGCCGGGTCTGATGAACGGGACAGATGCGCGCGCAGCCACCAACTGCCGCGGCTCCAGGGTGTAGACGCAGCCCACCAACTGCCGCGGCTCCAGAAAGTAGACGCAGCCACTCGCGCTGGAGAAGTTGAAGAACGGGTCACAGGCACCAATGTAACCTCATCAAATGGTGAATTCGTTCAGAATAAATCAGGTCTGCGTTGTGTTATTAAGGACCAGGAGACAGGATGAGGTGAAACGTTGTTTATCTGTACAGAACAGAATATGGACTGATCATAAATCAGGTTCATCACAGCGGGTACAGCACCTCATGCCCATCTTGTATTAACTGGCCACTGCCGTATTTACAACATTAATATTAAACAGAAATACAAATAAATAAAATAATGTGTACCTGTACAGAACAGAATATGGACTGATCATAAATCAGGTTCATCACAGCGGGTACAGCACCTTATGAGGAAAATCATTTCATGTCAGCATCAAGCTAACATAATATTTTACTGGAGCGTTTAACTCAGTGGACCTACCTCATGCCCATCTTGTATTAACTGGCAATGAGATGTCTGTGTTCACAATATTTATAACCGCCAATCAGCCAGAGGGGGCGCTGTTTCACCCATTACACATGAACCTAAACTTGGAAGTAATGACAAGTGGAATTATATTCAATATTAACTATGTTACATATATATATATATATATATATATATATATATATATTGTAATGATCCTTGAAGAGTCATGTTAAGTGTTAATTATTCTTCCTGTTACACTGTTACTGGATCTAAGGTTTGACATGTCCTGTTTATGACGCAGAGGTTGTTGGGAAATGAGATGGGGCGGGGTTTTGAGAGAGGTTGGCGATTCTGTTCTGATGCTGGAAGCACCTGTTGTGAAGCTGAGGAGTTCTGGCGTGGGTCACGGCCAAACAGTGACTCTGAGTTTACCTGTTATTTATGTTCCTGAATAAAGCGTTGGCTGAAGCAGAACGTCTGGTGCTTGAGTGACCGCGACAACGTTACATTGGTGTCAGAAGTGAAACTACGAGCTGCCTCTGAAGCGCGCGGCGGAGCAAACTGCTGGAGACTGATGCGGGCGGACAAGATTAAACGGGAGGAGCTGGAGATGGAAGCCCGGCTGCATTCGACTGCTCATAGAGTGAGAGACACGGCGCTGCAAATGTCTGCTGAGGCTGGATTCTTGCCAGGTTTGGCTAGACACGAGAACTTTTCCCGCCTCGACCGCGGTAATGCACCATCACGTGATGTAAACAAAGATGGTGGCGCCCAGTGGCGAGAAGTAGCGGCAAACATAAAAACGCCAAAGTTCAATGGAAAGACGCCATGGGAGGTGTTTATTGCTCAGTTTGAACTGTTAGCTGCAGCTGCTGGCTGGGATGAGGAGAATAAAGCACTGCAACTAGCTTTGTGCCTGTGTGAGGATGCAGCTGCCTGTTTACTGCTGCTGAGCAAGGAGGAGAGGAGAGACTATGCTGCTCTAGTTGGGACACTACAGAGACGATTTGGACAGTATAACCAGCCTGTGCTGCTGCGATCAGAGTTTCACAAAGAAGGCTCACCAGCGTCTCTACTTTCTCCGCAAGCTGAAAAGGGCTGGAGCTTCAACCCCCATCATGAGCACCTTCTACAGAGGTGCCATAGAAAGTGTCCTGACCAGCTGCATCACTGTGTGGTTTGGTGCATGTACTGCATCCTGCCGCAAGAGCCTCCAGCGCATTGTGAGAGCAGCTGAGAAGATCGTGGGCACCTCCTTGCCCTCACTGCAGGACTTACACAGCAAACGCCTCACTCGGAAAGCCCACTGCATGGCAGGTGATCCCACACACCCACTACACAGCTGCTTCAGACTGCTGCCATCAGGGAGGAGACTGAGGAGTCTCCAGGCTCGAACCAGCAGACTGAGAGACAGCTCTGTTCATCAGGCAGTCAGAATGCTAAACACTCTGCCTGCTCTGCCTCCCCTCCCATTTGAACTGCCTTAACACTAAAACTTTCTCACATATTATCACTCAACACAAAGTTTTTAACACTAGACTCTGTGTCATCAAACGGGTTAATCACTAAACTCTCGGTCATGTGCTCATACAGTTTGCACTACTTCTCATACTTGCACTAATGTCTGTATTACATCACTGCCTATAATCATAATACTGTTTACATTCTCTGTTTACATTTATTAATACTGTTTACTTTTATTACTACTGCTTACATGTAATTACTACTGTTTACATTTATTTACACTACTCTAATATCTACACCACTGCTGGTACATATACAGTGTGCTCTGAACGGTCTTATTTAGGGATGCCCAATGTGCCTTACTGCATATGCCACTTTTTGCCTCTACAACAACATCAACTACTACCTCATACATATACTGTGTACATTGACTCATACGCTGCTTTGCCACTTTGCAAATGTCAATGCTAGAAACCTTTAGTTTATTTTAGTTATACTTTTTATACTCTTTTTTTTATACTAGTATGCAAAAACTCAGGACAATATTATGTTCATTAAATGTTTAATGTTTTAGTTTTAGAGTTGGTGTAAATTTTCATACTCTTATACCACTATGCAAAAAACTCAGGACAGTGTTAGGTTTACTATTTTATGCTTATGTCTATTATTATATGTTTCAGTGTTTCAATGTTTAGATGTTTACTGTTGCACCGAGGGACTGAGAGAAACGCAATTTCGGTCCTGTGTATGTCCTGCACTGTACATATTGCAGATCTGACAGTAAAGTTGACTTTGACTTTGACTTTGACTTTGACTTTGACAATAGACGCAGACAGCCTGTGGAGCCCCTCCGTATTCTGGCCCATGACATTGAATGTCTCTGCAGGAGGGCTTATGACAACATGCCACCTGCAGTGCAGGCAGAGCTCGCTTGTGATCAGTTCCTGCAGGCCCTCGGTCACAAAGAACTCAGAATACAGACCCAGCTGGCACGTCCAGAAACGCTTGGGGCAGCCCTAGAGTTGAGTTAGCGCTGGAAAGGGAGATGCTGACAGGATCCATTGGTGGAGCTGAGGACGCACCAATAGTGAGAGTACTGTCAGCTCCGGTTGAGCAGCTGGGGAGGACAAGGGGACCACCCAGTACGATGCAGACCGCTGTTCTTCAGTCATCTGCTCCCCAAGTTGACTCACGCCGTCGACCACAGAGCTGCTGGGGCTGTGGGCAAACAGGCCACCTCATCAGGCAGTGTCCCAGGTTTGCAGCTGTGCCGGGAAATGCCCAAGGGCCCGTGTAGATGGGAGTGCACGGGCCTGTGAGACCAACACCCCCAGCCTAGCACCATCTCCACCAAGCACCATCATTGCTGTGGGCTGGACACAAGTGGGCAACTTTTGCCACATTCCAGTGGTGGTTGCCGGGGTGCCTTGTACAGCACTCCTGGACACAGGATCCAACGCAACACTTGTTAGACCTGACATCATCCCTACTGGAGCTACTGTGCAAGCAACTGATGTGCAGCTTAAGACAGTGACTGGTGACCTGGCCCCCATAAGAGGGAGGGGAGTGTTCCAGTTTAAGGTGGGAGATCTCAACGCAACACTTGTTCCTGACATCATCCCTACTGGAGCTACTGTGCAAGCAACTGATGTGCAGCTTAAGACAGTGACTGGTGACCTGGCCCCCATAAGAGGGAGGGGAGTGTTCCAGTTTAAGGTGGGAGATCTCGCTGTGCCTTATGCTGCCTGGGTGGCAGACGTGCAAGACACATACATCCTCGGGTTGGACTTTCTACGAGCCATTGGTGGGGTGATTGACCTAGGCAAGGGTGCCCTGATACTTCCTGAAGGGAGGAGCGTGCAGTTGGTCTCCCCCTCGTCATGCCCAGCCCCTGAAGCTGTAGCTGCTTACACCTCAGAGACTTTGGCACTGCCACCAGCTGAACATCAAACTGAAGAGGAGGAGAGGTTGTCTGCAGTGAGAGAAATCTGGTCCAAGAACTGTGAGGGGCTGACTCATCAGCAGCAGGAAAACCTATGGCAGGTGCTGTTGGAGTTTAAGGACACTTTTGCTCTTAAAGAGAGTGAAGTGGGTCTGACACACTTGGTGGAGCACACCATTGACACTGGGTGAGATGATTGAGACAGGCGTCATAGAGCCATCTGACAGCCCGTGGGCCTCCGCTGTGGTGATAGTACCCAAGAAAAACGGCACAAGGATGTGCTTTTGTGTAGACTACAGACCACTCAATAAAGTCACAA
>JBBPBX010102866.1:0-11975 GCA_038048925.1 Garcialebias charrua
TTGTTGTTGTTGTTGTTGTTGTTGTTGTTGTTGTTGTTGTTGTTGTTGTTGTTGTTGTTGTTGTTGAGTTTTCAGGTTGGTTGATCAGGTGACAAAGCTGAGCAGGAAATCAATGACTGAAATCAACAACTTTTTCAACAAAATAAAAGCTCCAAAATAAAAATTCAGAAATATATTGCTGATGACCATCAGTGAAGATGAAGTTTAATGACCATCAGTGAAGATGAAGTTTAATGACCATCAGTGAAGATGAAGTTTAATGACCATCAGTGAAGATGAAGTTTAATGACCATCAGTGAAGATGAAGTTTAATGACCATCAGTGAAGATGAAGTTTAATGACCATCAGTGAAGATGAAGTTTAATGAAGTTTAATGACCATCAGTGAAGATGAAGTTTGATGAAGTTTAATGAAGTTTAATGACCATCAGTGAAGATGAAGTTTGATGAAGTTTAATGAAGTTTAATGACCATCAGTGAAGATGAAGTTTAATGACCATCAGTGAAGATGAAGTTTAATGACCATCAGTGAAGATGAAGTTTAATGACCATCAGTGAAGATGAAGTTTAATGACCATCAGTGAAGATGAAGTTTAATGACCATCAGTGAAGATGAAGTTTAATGACCATCAGTGAAGATGAAGTTTAATGACCATCAGTGAAGATGAAGTTTAATGACCATCAGTGAAGATGAAGTTTAATGACCATCAGTGAAGATGAAGTTTAATGACCATCAGTGAAGATGAAGTTTAATGACCATCAGTGAAGATGAAGTTTAATGACCATCAGTGAAGATGAAGTTTAATGACCATCAGTGAAGATGAAGTTTAATGACCATCAGTGAAGATGAAGTTTAATGACCATCAGTGAAGATGAAGTTTAATGACCATCAGTGAAGATGAAGTTTAATGACCATCAGTGAAGATGAAGTTTAATGACCATCAGTGAAGATGAAGTTTAATAACCATCAGTGAAGATGAAGTTTAATAACCATGAGTGAAGAAGATGAAGTTTAATAACCATGAGTGAAGAAGATGAAGTTGAAGGACTCGTGATGAACTTCCTCTTCAGTCTGGGTCAAAGTAAACCCAACTGGATCCTGGTCCAACTGGTCGGCCCACATTCTGAGTTCTGATCCCACAGGTATGACTGGATCGTGTCCCACCTGAGGGTGTGGACAGAGGGGGCGGAGCTCAGCAGCAGAGCCTTCACTTTAAATAAAGTTCATATTCAGGTTGATTTTATTTTGAAAGAAAAACTTTCAACTAAAGGAAAAGACACATCTGGTTGTTTTAGACAGAAATGAGTTTAATGCTGCTTGTTTTAAATTAATCTCTTGTTTTAGGTTAATCTCTTGTTTTAAGTTCATCTCTTGTTTTAGGTTAATCTCTTGTTTTAGGTTAATCTCTTGTTTTAGGTTAACCTCTTGTTTTAGGTTAATCTCTTGTTTTAGGTTAACCTCTTGTTTTAGGTTAACCTCTTGTTTTAGGTTAATCTCTTGTTTTAAATTAATCTCTTGTTTTAAATCCATCTCTTGTTTTAAGATCATCTCTTGTTTTAGGTTAATCTCTTGTTTTAAGATCATCTCTTGTTTTAGGTTAATCTCTTGTTTTAAATTCATCTCTTGTTTTAGGTTCATCTCTTGTTTTAGGTTCATCTCTTGTTTTAGGTTCATCTCTTGTTTTAAGTTCATCTCTTGTTTTAAGTTCATCTCTTGTTTTAAGTTCATCTCTTGTTTTAAGTTCATCTCTTGTTTTAAGTTCATCTCTTGTTTTAAGTTCATCTCTTGTTTTAAGTTCATCTCTTGTTTTAGGTTCATCTCTTGTTTTAGGTTCATCTCTTGTTTTAGGTTCATCTCTTGTTTTAAGTTCATCTCTTGTTTTAGTTCATCTCTTGTTTTAGGTTCATCTCTTGTTTTAAGTTCATCTCTTGTTTTAAGTTCATCTCTTGTTTTAAGTTCATCTCTTGTTTTAAGTTCATCTCTTGTTTTAAGTTCATCTCTTGTTTTAGTTCATCTCTTGTTTTAGGTTCATCTCTTGTTTTAAGTTCATCTCTTGTTTTAAGTTCATCTCTTGTTTTAAGTTCATCTCTTGTTTTAAGTTCATCTCTTGTTTTAGTTCATCTCTTGTTTTAGGTTCATCTCTTGTTTTAGGTTCATCTCTTGTTTTAGGTTCATCTCTTGTTTTAGGTTCATCTCTTGTTTTAGGTTCATCTCTTGTTTTAGGTTAATCTCTTGTTTTAGGTTAATCTCTTGTTTTAAGTTCATCTCTTGTTTTAGGTTAATCTCTTGTTTTAGTTAATCTCTTGTTTTAAGTTCATCTCTTGTTTTAAGTTCATCTCTTGTTTTAGGTTAATCTCTTGTTTTAGGTTAATCTCTTGTTTTAGGTTAATCTCTTGTTTTAAGTTCATCTCTTGTTTTAAGTTCATCTCTTGTTTTAAGTTCATCTCTTGTTTTAGGTTAATCTCTTGTTTTAAGTTCATCTCTTGTTTTAATTGTTTTAGGTTCATCTCTTGTTTTAGGTTCATCTCTTGTTTTAGGTTCATCTCTTGTTTTAGGTTCATCTCTTGTTTTAAGTTCATCTCTTGTTTTAAGTTCATCTCTTGTTTTAGGTTCATCTCTTGTTTTAGGTTCATCTCTTGTTTTAGGTTCATCTCTTGTTTTAGGTTCATCTCTTGTTTTAGGTTCATCTCTTGTTTTAGGTTCATCTCTTGTTTTAGGTTCATCTCTTGTTTTAGGTTCATCTCTTGTTTTAGGTTCATCTCTTGTTTTAGGTTCATCTCTTGTTTTAGGTTCATCTCTTGTTTTAAGTTCATCTCTTGTTTTAAGTTCATCTCTTGTTTTAAGTTCATCTCTTGTTTTAGGTTAATCTCTTGTTTTAGGTTAATCTCTTGTTTTAAGTTCATCTCTTGTTTTAAGTTCATCTCTTGTTTTAAGTTCATCTCTTGTTTTAGGTTAATCTCTTGTTTTAATTAATCTCTTGTTTTAAATTAATCTCTTGTTTTAGGTTAATCTCTTGTTTTAAGTTCATCTCTTGTTTTAAGTTCATCTCTTGTTTTAGGTTAATCTCTTGTTTTAGGTTAATCTCTTGTTTTAGGTTAATCTCTTGTTTTAGGTTAATCTCTTGTTTTAGGTTAATCTCTTGTTTTAGGTTAATCTCTTGTTTTAAGTTCATCTAGGTTAATCTCTTGTTTTAAGTTCATCTCTTGTTTTAGGTTCATCTCTTGTTTTAGGTTCATCTCTTGTTTTAAATTAATCTCTTGTTTTAGGTTAATCTCTTGTTTTAAGTTCATCTCTTGTTTTAAGTTCATCTCTTGTTTTAAGTTCATCTCTTGTTTTAGGTTCATCTCTTGTTTTAAATTAATCTCTAGTTTTAGGTTCATCTCTTGCTTAAAACAAGAGATTAACCTAAAACAAGAGATTAATTTAAAACAAGAGATTAATTTAAAACAAGAGATGAACCTAAAACAAGAGATGAACCTAAAACAAGAGATGAACTTAAAACAAGAGATTAACCTAGATGAACTTAAAACAAGAGATTAACCTAAAACAAGAGATTAACCTAAAACAAGAGATTAACCTAAAACAAGAGATTAACCTAAAACAAGAGATTAACCTAAAACAAGAGATTAACCTAAAACAAGAGATGAACCTAAAACAAGAGATGAACTTAAAACAAGAGATTAACCTAAAACAAGAGATTAATTTAAAGTTCATCTCTTGTTTTAGGTTAATCTCTTGTTTTAAATTAATCTCTTGTTTTAGGTTAATCTCTTGTTTTAGGTTAATCTCTTGTTTTAGGTTACTCTCTTGTTTTAAATTCATCTCTTGTTTTAGGTTAATCTCTTGTTTTAAATTAATCTCTTGTTTTAGGTTAATCTCTTGTTTTAAGTTCATCTCTTGTTTTAGGTTAATCTCTTGTTTTAGGTTAATCTCTTGTTTTAGGTTAATCTCTTGTTTTAGGTTAATCTCTTGTTTTAGGTTCATCTCTTGTTTTAGGTTAATCTCTTGTTTTAAGTTCATCTCTTGTTTTAAGTTCATCTCTTGTTTTAGGTTAATCTCTTGTTTTAAGTTCATCTCTTGTTTTAGGTTAATCTCTTGTTTTAAGTTCATCTCTTGTTTTAAGTTCATCTCTTGTTTTAAGTTCATCTCTTGTTTTAGGTTAATCTCTTGTTTTAAGTTAATCTCTTGTTTTAGGTTAATCTCTTGTTTTAAGTTCATCTCTTGTTTTAGGTTAATCTCTTGTTTTAAGTTCATCTCTTGTTTTAGGTTAATCTCTTGTTTTAGGTTAATCTCTTGTTTTAAGTTCATCTCTTGTTTTAGGTTAATCTCTTGTTTTAAGTTCATCTCTTGTTTTAGTTTAATCTCTTGTTTTAGGTTAATCTCTTGTTTTAAGTTCATCTCTTGTTTTAAGTTCATCTCTTGTTTTAAGTTCATCTCTTGTTTTAAGTTCATCTCTTGTTTTAAGTTCATCTCTTGTTTTAGGTTCATCTCTTGTTTTAAGTTCATCTCTTGTTTTAAGTTCATCTCTTGTTTTAAGTTCATCTCTTGTTTTAAGTTCATCTCTTGTTTTAAGTTCATCTCTTGTTTTAAGTTCATCTCTTGTTTTAAGTTCATCTCTTGTTTTAAGTTCATCTCTTGTTTTAAGTTCATCTCTTGTTTTAGGTTCATCTCTTGTTTTAGGTTCATCTCTTGTTTTAGGTTCATCTCTTGTTTTAGGTTCATCTCTTGTTTTAAGTTCATCTCTTGTTTTAAGTTCATCTCTTGTTTTAAGTTCATCTCTTGTTTTAGGTTCATCTCTTGTTTTAGGTTCATCTCTTGTTTTAAGTTCATCTCTTGTTTTAAGTTCATCTCTTGTTTTAAGTTCATCTCTTGTTTTAAGTTCATCTCTTGTTTTAGGTTCATCTCTTGTTTTAGGTTCATCTCTTGTTTTAAGTTCATCTCTTGTTTTAAGTTCATCTCTTGTTTTAAGTTCATCTCTTGTTTTAAGTTCATCTCTTGTTTTAAGTTCATCTCTTGTTTTAAGTTCATCTCTTGTTTTAAGTTCATCTCTTGTTTTAAGTTCATCTCTTGTTTTAAGTTCATCTCTTGTTTTAGGTTCATCTCTTGTTTTAAGTTCATCTCTTGTTTTAGGTTCATCTCTTGTTTTAGGTTCATCTCTTGTTTTAAGTTCATCTCTTGTTTTAAGTTCATCTCTTGTTTTAAGTTCATCTCTTGTTTTAAGTTCATCTCTTGTTTTAAGTTCATCTCTTGTTTTAAGTTCATCTCTTGTTTTAGGTTCATCTCTTGTTTTAGGTTAATCTCTTGTTTTAGGTTAATCTCTTGTTTTAAATTCATCTCTTGTTTTAAATTCATCTCTTGTTTTAAATTCATCTCTTGTTTTAAATTCATCTCTTGTTTTAAGTTCATCTCTTGTTTTAAATTAATCTCTTGTTTTAGGTTAATCTCTTGTTTTAAGTTCATCTCTTGTTTTAGGTTAATCTCTTGTTTTAAGTTAATCTCTTGTTTTAAGTTCATCTCTTGTTTTAGGTTAATCTCTTGTTTTAAGTTCATCTCTTGTTTTAAGTTCATCTCTTGTTTTAGGTTCATCTCTTGTTTTAGGTTAATCTCTTGTTTTAGGTTAATCTCTTGTTTTAGGTTCATCTCTTGTTTTAGGTTAATCTCTTGTTTTAAGTTCATCTCTTGTTTTAGGTTAATCTCTTGTTTTAGGTTAATCTCTTGTTTTAGGTTAATCTCTTGTTTTAAGTTCATCTCTTGTTTTAGGTTCATCTCTTGTTTTAGGTTCATCTCTTGTTTTAATTAATCTCTTGTTTTAGGTTCATCTCTTGCTTTAAATTAATCTCTTGTTTTAGGTTAATCTCTTGTTTTAAGTTCATCTCTTGTTTTAGGTTCATCTCTTGTTTTAAATTCATCTCTTGTTTTAAGTTCATCTCTTGTTTTAGGTTCATCTCTTGTTTTAGGTTAATCTCTTGTTTTAGGTTAATCTCTTGTCTTAAGTTCATCTCTTGTTTTAGGTTAATCTCTTGTTTTAGGTTAATCTCTTGTTTTAGGTTCATCTTTTGTTTTAGGTTAATCTCTTGTTTTAGGTTCATCTCTTGCTTTAAATTAATCTCTTGTTTTAGGTTCATCTCTTGTTTTAAGTTCATCTCTTGTTTTAGGTTAATCTCTTGTTTTAGGTTATCTCTTGTTTTAAGTTCATCTCTTGTTTTAAGTTCATCTCTTGTTTTAAGTTCATCTCTTGTTTTAGGTTAATCTCTTGTTTTAATTAATCTCTTGTTTTAAGTTCATCTCTTGTTTTAGGTTAATCTCTTGTTTTAGGTTAATCTCTTGTTTTAGGTTAATCTCTTGTTTTAGGTTAATCTCTTGTTTTAGGTTAATCTCTTGTTTTAAGTTCATCTCTTGTTTTAGGTTCATCTCTTGTTTTAGGTTCATCTCTTGTTTTAAATTAATCTCTTGTTTTAGGTTCATCTCTTGTTTAAATTAATCTCTTGTTTTAGGTTAATCTCTTGTTTTAAGTTCATCTCTTGTTTTAGGTTCATCTCTTGTTTTAAATTCATCTCTTGTTTTAAGTTCATCTCTTGTTTTAGGTTCATCTCTTGTTTTAGGTTAATCTCTTGTTTTAGGTTAATCTCTTGTCTTAAGTTCATCTCTTGTTTTAGGTTAATCTCTTGTTTTAGGTTAATCTCTTGTTTTAAGTTCATCTCTTGTTTTAGGTTAATCTCTTGTTTTAGGTTAATCTCTTGTTTTAGGTTCATCTCTTGCTTTAAATTAATCTCTTGTTTTAGGTTCATCTCTTGTTTTAAGTTCATCTCTTGTTTTAGGTTAATCTCTTGTTTTAGGTTATCTCTTGTTTTAAGTTCATCTCTTGTTTTAAGTTCATCTCTTGTTTTAGGTTAATCTCTTGTTTTAGGTTAATCTCTTGTTTTAAGTTCATCTCTTGTTTTAGGTTAATCTCTTGTTTTAGGTTAATCTCTTGTTTTAGGTTAATCTCTTGTTTTAGGTTAATCTCTTGTTTTAGGTTAATCTCTTGTTTTAGGTTAATCTCTTGTTTTAGGTTAATCTCTTGTTTTAGGTTCATCTCTTGTTTTAGGTTCATCTCTTGTTTTAGGTTCATCTCTTGTTTTAGGTTCATCTCTTGTTTTAGGTTCATCTCTTGTTTTAGGTTCATCTCTTGTTTTAGGTTCATCTCTTGTTTTAGGTTCATCTCTTGTTTTAGGTTAATCTCTTGTTTTAGGTTAATCTCTTGTTTTAGGTTAATCTCTTGTTTTAGGTTAATCTCTTGTTTTAAGTTCATCTCTTGTTTTAAGTTCATCTCTTGTTTTAAATTAATCTCTTGTTTTAAGTTCATCTCTTGTTTTAAGTTCATCTCTTGTTTTAAGTTCATCTCTTGTTTTAGGTTCATCTCTTGTTTTAGGTTCATCTCTTGTTTTAGGTTCATCTCTTGTTTTAGGTTCATCTCTTGTTTTAGGTTCATCTCTTGTTTTAGGTTCATCTCTTGTTTTAGGTTCATCTCTTGTTTTAGGTTCATCTCTTGTTTTAGGTTCATCTCTTGTTTTAGGTTCATCTCTTGTTTTAGGTTCATCTCTTGTTTTAGGTTCATCTCTTGTTTTAGGTTCATCTCTTGTTTTAGGTTCATCTCTTGTTTTAGGTCCATCTCTTGTTTCAGACCTAGAGAGCCTGAATGTCTGTTTCCTCGTTTCTGCTTCAGGACGACAGAACAGCTGGTTTCAAATGAGAATCAGACGTTTTTACAACCCTGGTGTTATTTTTATTTTATTTATTTTTTACAAAAACCTCAGATTTACCTGAGAGCGTGCGTGGATGGTGCCCGACGGTTCAATTCAAGTCAGTTTATGTATAAAGCACCAAACAATTGTTAAAGTTGTCTGTGTAATGAAGCAGCAGACAAGTTGAATCACACATGAATATTTTAATAAAGTTAAACATAGTTTAAGGTATATAAATTAATATGCATTTCAAAACATTTACAAACATTCCAAACATTTTACGTTCTAAAATAACTGAATGCTTAATGCAATAAATATGAAGTCTATGCTCCAATTCAATAGAAGGCTATTAAAACAGCTCCCACAGCAAACAAACAAACAAATAAACAAATCAATGAAGACAACAGTGGTAAATACAAAACTAATGCCAATAGCAAACAAATAAACAAATCAATGAAGACAACAGTGGTAAATACAAAACTAATGCCAATAGCAAACAAATAAACAAATCAATGAAGACAACAGTGGTAAATACAAAACTAATGCCAATAGCAAACAAACAAACAAATAAACAAATCAATGAAGACAACAGTGGTAAATACAAAACTAATGCCAATAGCAAACAAACAAACAAATAAACAAATCAATGAAGACAACAGTGGTAAATACAAAACTAATGCCAATAGCAAACAAACAAACAAATAAACAAATCAATGAAGACAACAGTGGTAAATACAAAACTAATGCCAATAGCAAACAAACAAATAAACAAATCAATGAAGACAACAGTGGTAAATACAAAACTAATGCCAATAGCAAACAAACAAATAAACAAATCAATGAAGACAACAGTGGTAAATACAAAACTAATGCCAATAGCAAACAAATAAACAAATCAATGAAGACAACAGTGGTAAATACAAAACTAATGCCAATAGCAAACAAACAAACAAATAAACAAATCAATGAAGACAACAGTGGTAAATACAAAACTAATGCCAATAGCAAACAAATAAACAAATCAATGAAGACAACAGTGGTAAATACAAAACTAATGCCAATAGCAAACAAACAAACAAATAAACAAATCAATGAAGACAACAGTGGTAAATACAAAACTAATGCCAATAGCAAACAAACAAACAAATAAACAAATCAATGAAGACAACAGTGGTAAATACAAAACTAATGCCAATAGCAAACAAACAAACAAATAAACAAATCAATGAAGACAACAGTGGTAAATACAAAACTAATGCCAATAGCAAACAAACAAACAAATAAACAAATCAATGAAGACAACAGTGGTAAATACAAAACTAATGCCAATAGCAAACAAACAAATAAACAAATCAATGAAGACAACAGTGGTAAATACAAAACTAATGCCAATAGCAAACAAACAAACAAATAAACAAATCAATGAAGACAACAGTGGTAAATACAAAACTAATGCCAATAGCAAACAAACAAACAAATAAACAAATCAATGAAGACAACAGTGGTAAATACAAAACTAATGCCAATAGCAAACAAACAAATAAACAAATCAATGAAGACAACAGTGGTAAATACAAAACTAATGCCAATAGCAAACAAACAAACAAATAAACAAATCAATGAAGACAACAGTGGTAAATACAAAACTAATGCCAATAGCAAACAAACAAATAAACAAATCAATGAAGACAACAGTGGTAAATACAAAACTAATGCCAATAGCAAACAAACAAACAAATAAACAAATCAATGAAGACAACAGTGGTAAATACAAAACTAATGCCAATAGCAAACAAACAAACAAATAAACAAATCAATGAAGACAACAGTGGTAAATACAAAACTAATGCCAATAGCAAACAAACAAATAAACAAATCAATGAAGACAACAGTGGTAAATACAAAACTAATGCCAATAGCAAACAAACAAACAAATAAACAAATCAATGAAGACAACAGTGGTAAATACAAAACTAATGCCAATAGCAAACAAACAAACAAACAAATAAACAAATCAATGAAGACAACAGTGGTAAATACAAAACTAATGCCAATAGCAAACAAACAAACAAATAAACAAATCAATGAAGACAACAGTGGTAAATACAAAACTAATGCCAATAGCAAACAAACAAACAAATAAACAAATCAATGAAGACAACAGTGGTAAATACAAAACTAATGCCAATAGCAAACAAACAAACAAATAAACAAATCAATGAAGACAACAGTGGTAAATACAAAACTAATGCCAATAGCAAACAAACAAACAAATAAACAAATCAATGAAGACAACAGTGGTAAATACAAAACTAATGCCAATAGCAAACAAACAAATAAACAAATCAATGAAGACAACAGTGGTAAATACAAAACTAATGCCAATAGCAAACAAACAAACAAATAAACAAATCAATGAAGACAACAGTGGTAAATACAAAACTAATGCCAATAGCAAACAAACAAACAAATAAACAAATCAATGAAGACAACAGTGGTAAATACAAAACTAATGCCAATAGCAAACAAACAAACAAATAAACAAATCAATGAAGACAACAGTGGTAAATACAAAACTAATGCCAATAGCAAACAAACAAACAAATAAACAAATCAATGAAGACAACAGTGGTAAATACAAAACTAATGCCAATAGCAAACAAACAAACAAATAAACAAATCAATGAAGACAACAGTGGTAAATACAAAACTAATGCCAATAGCAAACAAACAAACAAATCAATGAAGACAACAGTGGTAAATACAAAACTAATGCCAATAGCAAACAAACAAACAAATAAACAAATCAATGAAGACAACAGTGGTAAATACAAAACTAATGCCAATAGCAAACAAACAAACAAATAAACAAATCAATGAAGACAACAGTGGTAAATACAAAACTAATGCCAATAGCAAACAAACAAACAAATAAACAAATCAATGAAGACAACAGTGGTAAATACAAAACTAATGCCAATAGCAAACAAACAAACAAATAAACAAATCAATGAAGACAACAGTGGTAAATACAAAACTAATGCCAATAGCAAACAAACAAACAAACAAATAAACAAATCAATGAAGACAACAGTGGTAAATACAAAACTAATGCCAATAGCAAACAAACAAACAAACAAATAAACAAATCAATGAAGACAACAGTGGTAAATACAAAACTAATGCCAATAGCAAACAAACAAACAAATAAACAAATCAATGAAGACAACAGTGGTAAATACAAAACTAATGCCAATAGCAAACAAACAAATAAACAAATCAATGAAGACAACAGTGGTAAATACAAAACTAATGCCAATAGCAAACAAACAAACAAATAAACAAATCAATGAAGACAACAGTGGTAAATACAAAACTAATGCCAATAGCAAACAAACAAATAAACAAATCAATGAAGACAACAGTGGTAAATACAAAACTAATGCCAATAGCAAACAAACAAACAAATAAACAAATCAATGAAGACAACAGTGGTAAATACAAAACTAATGCCAATAGCAAACAAACAAACAAATAAACAAATCAATGAAGACAACAGTGGTAAATACAAAACTAATGCCAATAGCAAACAAACAAACAAATAAACAAATCAATGAAGACAACAGTGGTAAATACAAAACTAATGCCAATAGCAAACAAATGAGTCATGTTGGAGAGAGAGACAGGTGGAAGATGAGTCATGTTGGAGAGAGAGACAGGTGAAAGATGAGTCATGTTGGAGAGAGAGACAGGTGGAAGATGAGTCATGTTGGAGAGAGAGACAGGTGAAAGATGAGTCATGTTGGAGAGAGAGACAGGTGGAAGATGAGTCATGTTGGAGAGAGAGACAGGTGAAAGATGAGTCATGTTGGAGAGAGAGACAGGTGGAAGATGAGTCATGTTGGAGAGAGAGACAGGTGAAAGGTGAGTGATGTTGGAGAGAGAGACAGGTGAAAGATGAGTCATGTTGGAGAGAGAGACAGGTGAAAGATGAGTCATGTTGGAGAGAGAGACAGGTGAAAGATGAGTCATGTTGGAGAGAGAGACAGGTGAAAGGTGAGTGATGTTGGAGAGAGAGACAGGTGAAAGATGAGTCATGTTGGAGAGAGAGACAGGTGAAAGATGAGTGATGTTGGAGAGAGAGACAGGTGGAAGATGAGTGATGTTGGAGAGAGAGACAGGTGAAAGATGAGTCATGTTGGAGAGAGAGACAGGTGAAAGATGAGTCATGTTGGAGAGAGAGACAGGTGA
>JBBPBX010102868.1:0-11975 GCA_038048925.1 Garcialebias charrua
TATATATATATATGTATATATGTATATGTATATATATATATATGTATATATGTATATGTATATATATATATATATATATATATATGTATATATATATATATATATATATATATATATATATATATATATATATATATATATATATATATATATATATATATATGTGTATATATATATATATATATATATATATATATATATGTGTATATATATATATATATATATATATATATATATATATATATATATATATATATATATATATATATATATATATATATATATATATATATATATATATATATATATATATATATATATATATATATATATATATATATATACATATATGTACTATATATATATATATGTACCATATATGTACTATATATATATATATGCATTGGCGTAGGCAAGGGGGTTCGGGGGGTTCGAACGAACCGCCCACTTTTAAAGGAGAAGTTGACAATGCTAAACTAATGTGCTTGGATAGGTCAATGGATAAAGCGTCTGCCTTCAGTCCCAAAGCTCGTGGGATCAAGTCCCGCATGGTACAATGTTTTTTTTTATTTTTTTTATTCATTCCAAATTAAAAAAGCACAAGAAAACTATTTACAAAACAGCAAGGAATAAAACAATGCATTAAATGAAAGGAATCAGACGAAGAAAATAATCTTATCTGCCCCTTCTCAAACTATTTTTTTTTTCAAACACTCGATTCAAACAACTAATTTTACATTTGTCTTTTATTGGATAAAAAAAGTAGTTAATATGCCTGTGAAGAAAGAAGAATGTGTTAACCACAGGCTGTGGTTAACACATTGTAAAATCCGCTCTCTGTCATTCTTAATGGTCCCCACAGTCGACCTTGCTAACCCAAGCTTTACTCCGATTGCTGTCGGTGTCATGCCCTGATCTGATAGTGTGATGATAAGTTTCTGTCTCCAGCATTATTGTGTTACGAGGTTTCTTAGCCTCGGCCGCGTCTGTTTACAGACGCGGCCGAGGTTTACAGTTATTAGCCGACATCTTAGGTTGCCACAGGCTGTGGTTAACACATTCTTCTTTTTTTATCCAATAAAAGAGTGTTTGAAAAAAAAAATAGTTTGAGAAGGGGCAGATAAGATTATTTTCTTCATCTGATTCCTTTCATTTAATGCATTGTTTTATCTCTTGCCGTTTTGTAAATAGTTTTCTTGTGCTTTTTTAATCTGGAATGAATTTTAAAAAAAATCATTGTACCATGTAGTACTTGAACTCATGAGCTTTGGGACTGAAGGCAAACGCTTTATCCATTGAGCTATCCAAGCACATTAGTTTAGCATTGTCAACTTCTGCTTTAAAACGAACCGCCCCCCCAAAAATTCTGGCTACGCCCATGATATATGTACTGTACTGTATATATATGTATACAGCTAACCCCCGAGTTAAGTACGAGTTCCGGACCTAAGGACCGTTCGCAGCTCAATTCTGCCGTAGCTAGGGGGTGAAAATAACGTCTTGTTCGTAGGTCCTGATTTTGTTCGTACGTCGTGGAAATAACGCTAACGGAGCGCCGCACACAAATTTATCGGCATGAGACTGAACAAGCTGACATACTGGGCCATAAACATGCACAGAACTTTATTTACAAACACTTATCTAACACATTACACCACACATTCATCCATAAACACACACAGTAACTGTACAGCATGTACAGTAGTGTGCAGTAACGTTAAACATTGCTATTCAGCACAGCACATTCAATACTGTAAAATTATTACAGAATAAAATAATTAATTAAAACAGTACAGAATAAATAAAAATATAATTTCTTACTTTGAGATGGTCAAAGCCGACATCTTAGGTTGCCATGCGTTGATGTTGTCGGCCGAGCAGCGCGGCGAACCATGGCAGCTGCTGAGGCCTGTGTTAGCTTCTGCTAGCTGCCTGTTAGCCAAGCCATGAGCTGGTGTTCGCGCGGCAGTCCGGCGCGATGGATCGGTGATCGATCCTCGGCTGCTGCTCCAGGCTGAGACGTCCACAGAGCTCGTTTCCAGCTAGTAATTAATCCATATGAGGCAAAGCCGGCTGCCGAAAATGGCTGCCGCAGACGGTCCGGTGTTCTGCTTTAACTTGTGACCGTGTAAACTGGAGACCTTCTTGTAGCATTTCCTGTTATGACCGGAAGTTGAACAAATATTGCGCAATTATGACAAAAATGATCAGAAATGATCATTTTTATCATAATTATTATTTATAAAGCCTTTAAAACAACCACAGCTGCAACAAAGTGCTGTACACATGAAATTAAGAACATTTAAACACAACAAAAAAAAAAAAAAATTTTTTTTTTTTTTTATAATTTCATATTTTTATTAAATATGATACGTTCGTAGGTCCGGGTTGCCGTAGGTCGATGGAGTCGTAGGTAGGGGGTTAGCTGTATAAAAAAAATGAAAGGTAGCAGAAAGAAGAATAAATCTTATTATATCTGCCCCTTTTTTCCAACAATCAGATTAAACAATAATAATCTTCAACCAACAGTACAAAATGACTAACTCTTTCTAATTTTCTAACTAATACAATACACATTACGCTATTTCATATATTTTTTTAACACATTCGTTTTGATCATTTTCTTAAATGTAGACCTTGACTTGGCATTTTTAACTACATTCTCCAAGCCATTCCATAATCTAATTCCCTGGATTGAGGTAGAACGTCCCTTCAAACTAGTTCTGAATTGTGGTTTTACAAACATCTCTGTCCCCTTAAGATTATAACAACTTTGTCTTTTAACAAAATGCATTTGGATATTTAAAGGTAATGCATTATTTTGAGCCCTATACATAACTGATAAAATATTATAGTCTACCAAATCATGGAACTTCAATAACTTCAGTTGATAAAATAATGTACTTGATGGATGACGGTAATGTTTTCTAGTGATAATTCTTACAGCTCTTTTCTGTAATACAAAAATAGGCTTTGTGATTGTTTTACACGCATTCCCCCAAACATCAATACAATAGATTAAGTGTGGAACAATGATTGTGTTATACAACAAATACAGAGCTTTATCATTCAATAGGTCTCTGACTTTGTACAGTACTGCAATCGATTTAGCTATTTTTATTCTTACAGAATTTATGTGTTGTTTCCATGTCAGTTTGTCATCAATGATAACACCCAAAAACTTCACCTCACTCACTCTACAAATCTCAACACCCTCAATTTTGAGTGGAACATCAACAGTTTTCTTTTTATTACTGAATATCATGTAATTAGTTTTTTCTAGATTTAATGATAATTTATTTATTTTAAACCAAGTTTGTATCTTGGCAAATTCTGTCTTTATCAATTCCAACATTTGTCCTATATCTTCACCTAAACAGAAAAATGTGGTATTTTAGGAGGTGGTGAAGAGACGACACAGGACTCCAGACTCTTAGGGACAAATGACTGCGGTAAACAATGGTGTACCGGACCGGGGACACGAAAAGGGGCCTCCTGAGGTGAAAGATGGAGCAACGGTGGAGCGAACTGTGGTGAGGGTACCTCAGGTAAAAACTCACCGGGGACGCGCACAGGCTGACCGAAAACCAGTTCAGCCGGGGAAGAGCTCAGGTCCTCTTTGGTTGCGGTACGCAACCCCAACAAAACCCAGGGAAGACGGTCAATCCAGTTGTCACCGGTCAATGCAGCACGAAGTGCAGCTTTCAATGACCTGTGAAACCGTTCACACAAACCATTAGCTTGGGGGTTGTAAGCGGTGGTCCTGTGAACGTTAGTCCCCAGACCCTTGGCCATGGTAGACCAAAGCTCAGAAACAAACTGCGGGCCCCTGTCCGATGTAATGTCTGAAGGGGGGCCGAAACGTGCAACCCAGGTAGACAAAAAAGCCCGGGCCACCACTGCAGATGTTGTGGACGTCAGAGGAACCACCTCAGGCCACCTGGTGGTCCGGTCTATCATAGTCAGCAGATGAGTAAAACCCTGTGATGGAGGCAGAGGGCCCACCAGGTCTACGTGCACATGATCAAACCGCCGACTTGGGATGGAGAAAGGTTCCAAAGGTGCTTTGGTGTGCCTGTTAACCTTAGCACGCTGGCATGGGACACACGCTGCTGCCCACTCCTTAACTGCTTTACGCAGACCGGGCCAAACAAACTTTGAGCTGACCAGTTTCACAGAGGCTCTAACACCTGGGTGAGAAAGGGAATGTAAGGAGTCAAAAACGCGGCGTCGCCATGAAACTGGAACCAGGGGGCGGGGCCTGCCTGTAGATACGTCACAGAGCAGGAGAGGACCTCCGTCATTCACCTGCCTTTCCTCCAACTCGAGGCCTGTGGGGCCGGACTGGAGCTCGAGTATTTCTGCGTCGCTACGTTGGTCCGCAGCCATAGCAGAAAAATCGATGCCAACGTATACGGGAGAGATCAGCACCCGGGAGAGACAGTCGGCCACCACGTTGGATTTTCCAGCCACATGCTGAATGTCTGTAGTAAATTCAGACACCGCTGCGAGGTGGCGTTGCTGGCGAGCAGACCAGGGGTCAGAAATTTTTGACATAGCAAACACCAGGGGTTTGTGGTCAACATATGGTAAATGGTAAATGGAGCTTATTTATATAGCGCTTTCCAGCCCCCTGTGAGGAGCCCCAAAGCGCTTTACAATACCAGCCATCCACCCATTCATTCAGACATTCATACACCGGTAGTGGTAGCCTGCCTTGCAAGGCGCCATCCAGACCTACCGGGAGCAACTCGGGGTTAAGTGTCTTGCCCAGGGACACAACGACACATGGTGGGCGGATGCGGGATTCGAACCTCCAACCTTCCGATCAGGGGTCGACTGCCATTACCACTACACCACGGCCGCCCAGTGAACTGGCGGCCTTCCAGGAAAAACCTGAAATGGCGTGTAGCCAGGTAAAGCGCCAGCAACTCTCTGTCAAAAACACTGTATTTCAGCTCATTGTCCTGCAGCGTACGGCTGAAAAATGCAAGCGGCTGCCAAACCCCGGAAACCTGCTGTTCTAACACAGCCCCCACCGCAACATCAGATGCGTCTGTTGTTAAAGCTATTTGCGCCGCTGGGGATGGATGGGCCAAAAGGGCAGCAGTGGCCAGTGCAGCTTTAGCATCACCAAATGCCTGTAGGCGTTCTGGTGTCCAGTCCACGCTGTCGTTGGGCTTTTTCTTTTTCAGCGCTCCATAGAGCGGACGCAGCAGGTGTGCTGCCCTGGGGAGGAAACGGTTATAGAAGTTAACCATTCCCAAAAATTCTTGTAGCGCTTTAACAGACTGGGGCTGTGGGAAATCTGACACCGCCTGCACTTTGTTTGGTAACGGGACGGCGCCACTTGCGGAAATGCGGTGGCCCAAAAAGTCAATGACTGGCAGCCCAAACTGGCATTTCGCTGTGTTTACAATCAGGCCATGTGCTGCCAGGCGCTGAAAAACCTCACGGAGGTGGGACAAGTGCTGCTCAGCCGAGCTGCTAGCCACCAGGATGTCGTCCAAGTACACAAATACGAAGGACAGACCCCTTAGGACTGAATCCATCAACCGCTGAAATGTTTGTGCTGCACCTTTAAGACCAAAAGGCATGCGCAAAAACTCAAACAGGCCGAAAGGCGTGATAACAGCGGTCTTAGGGACATCCTCCACATGCACAGGAACCTGGTGGTACCCCCGTACTAAATCTACTTTAGAAAAAATGGAGGTCCCAGCCAGGTGCACTGAAAAATCCTGGATGTGGGGGATGGGATAACGATCGTTCTCTGTGATGTTATTAAGGCGGCGGAAATCCCCACATGGACGCCATTTGCCATCTGCCTTGGGCACCATGTGGAGGGGGGAGGCCCACGGACTGTTTGAGCGCTGCACGATGCCTAAACGCTCCATGTTAGCAAACTCTTCCTGTGCGATTGCTAGCTTAGTAGCATCGAGGCGGCGTGCACGTGCGAACACCGGGGGGCCCGTTGTGGGAATATAATGTTCGACCCCATGTTGTGTGTTTGTGTTTGCAAAATCAGGAACAGTCAGCGAGGGGAACTCAGACAATAAACGCTGAAACACATTACCCGAAACTAAAAAGTTAGCATGCATGAAAGGCCCAGCTCCTCGCGTCTCACAAGGCAGTGACGAAAAAGACACAGCGTCGATCAAACGTCTGTTAGCTAAATCAACCAGGAGCCCGTGAGCACAAAGAAAATCAGCCCCTAAAATAGGGACCGAGCTAGCAGCTACCACAAAGTTCCACCGGAAGTCCCGTTCATGGAAACGCACAGTCACCAACCTTTCGCCAAACGTCTTGACGGGAGAGCCATTCGCCGCGGTTAGTTGCGGCCCGCAGCCTTCAGCCAACCTGTCGGAGCCAGTCGGGGGGACGAGGCTCTTCTGCGACCCCGAGTCCACCAGGAACCGCCTCCCCGACCTCGAGTCCTCGATGAAAAGCAGCCTTTCCTTCTCGCCAACGGCCGCGACTGCTAGCGGCTGCTGGCGGTCTCGTTTCCCTGCGGCTTGAAGCTGCACGGCGGGACGCACCGTCGTGCTTTGGCGCCAAAACGCGCGTGGTAGAAACAAAGAGCGGGACCTGCCCGCCTGCGGCTAGCGACTCCTGCTACCACCGCTGGCTCGTCCGGCGCTGTGTGCGTTGCTTGAAACTCGGGCGCTGCTGGAGATCCAGGGACCACCGCCTGTACCGCGAAGGTCCTCGCGGTTAGAATGATGCGGTCGGCTTCTTCGGCCAGCGAGCGGTAATCCTTCTCCTGCAGAAACGGGGAGTTGGCCAGGGCGGTTCGCACAGGAGCTGGAAGCTGGCGGAGGACGAGGTGGCGGAAGAGGAACTCGCAGTCGTCTGATCCCCGCAAGGACAACATGCTCTCCACGAGCTCGAGGGCTGTTCCGTCGCCCAAACCGGAGAAGGAAAATAGTTTCTCAGCGCGCTCCGCCTCTGAGAGTGTGTAGCGCCGCAGAAGAAGTTTCTTGAGAGCGTCGTACTTTCCTTGTGCAGGAGGGTTTTGTAGCAGGCTCATCACCCGCTGGGTTGTCAGCGGATCCAGCGAAGCAACCACATGGTGGTATTTGGTGTCGTCAACAGAAATCCCGCGAAGAGCAAACTGTGATTCGATGTGGGCGAACCACGACTGAGGCGCGTGCAGCCAGAAGTCCGGGATTTTAACGGCCACCGAAAAAGCGAGCGGGGCCGCCTGTGTAGGTTCCACAGCCGTGGACAGCAGTAGAGAGCTGGCTGAAGCGTCAGATGTCGACATATTCAGTTCACGTAGGTCACCAGTGTAGGAGGTGGTGAAGAGACGACACAGGAGACAGGCTGCAGAACTTCACTTTTAATCAACTCCTACTAAACTGGCGGGAAGCACCCAACACCGCCTTATATATCCCATACAGCATCCGGTCCTCTGGACCTTTCACAATAAAACATCCTGTAATGCCTTCGGTCCACTGGGTGTGAGTAGAGCCCCCTAGTGGTCCACCACAGTATCATCAGCAAAAAGTACACATTTAAGGAGTCCTGACACATTTACCAAGTCATTCACATATAAAATAAATAGCTTTGGTCCAAGTACAGAGCCTTGGGGAACTCCACATGTGATATTACAGAGGTCAGATCTTACATCATTTATTTGTACAAATTGTTTCCTATCTTTTAAGTAGCTAGATACCCACTGTAATGCTGGTCCTCTAATACCATATTTGTTCAGTTTTTCAAGGAGAATGGTGTGATCAATAGTATTGAATGCTTTTTTTAAATCAACAAAAATACTGATACAATATTGTTTTTGATCGACAGCAGTAGTTATTTGTTCCATTAATTCCATGAGAGCCATTGATGTAGAGTTTTTTGCTCTAAACCCATACTGACTGTTGCTTAGAATATTTTGTTTACCTTGTAGAGATATAGCACTCTCATGTCCGTTATGGGATTTAAGCCTCTTCACATCTCTCTGAAACTCTGATCGTTACACTTTCTTGGAACTCTCAAGGAGACAAGTAGACACTATTTTTGTTATAATTATTTTGAATTAATGGACACCAATTAATCAGATTGAACTTTCTTTTTAATGTGTGTTAATTCAGAATTGATCTACAGTATATTTTTGTCATTTAATGATGATCTGTTACTTGCATGAGTTTGACCTTCTGCTGGTTTATTCTTCATTACAAGTGTGCTCTGAATCTAAGGCACGAGTCAGGGTAAAACTGTTACTTCCTTCTCTGTTTTGTCTTTCAAGGTAGACATAATTTTCAACTCGCACAGGCCAGTCCATCTGGCCGCTTATGTAAACAGTTTTCCTGTTGTCCGTCAGAGACTTTCTGCCTATGGGAATCAAAATTCCATCTCTTATTTTGTTAAACCAGCCAGTAGTCATTGAGGAGGTGGGCAGACCCCGCCTCCCATATAAAGGGACACTTCCTAAACTTTTTAGTGTCGAAGGGGAGAACTTTCTAACAACTGTTTTTCTCCTCTGGAAAAAGCTGGAAACGTCATGGTCATTGTGTCAATTAGACCCACGTCTCAGCTGGAGTCACGGCAAAGCCCCGCTGTGTCTCAACAACACTCATTTCTGAAAGAATTTGTTTTCTGAAGTTTTATTTTGAAAGTGAGTCAGGAGCTGGCTCTGTTCCTGCTGGAAAAAGCGCTCTTCTGCTCGTCTGTCAGCAATACACGCACGGAAGTCAACTGGACGTCAAACTGGACAACACAGTCCGTTGGTGTCCACAAAACTTCATTGCTCTTATCTCCAGAGAAGTATCTTCACCAGGTAACGAGGCGTTGATTGTATGCTGCACGGGTAAGAATTCTAGCTGAATCTGTTCTGGAAAGTGTCACCCTGTCTTTTCAAAATAATTAACTTCCGTTAACTTAGTTTTCATTCCTCCTATTTCTTCTTTTTCCCTAAGCCAGTAAACTTCAAGTAAATGTGCCAACAGAAAAGTTTCTAACTGTCTGTTTGTTTTTAATTTGAATTCTTGTCAACGTAGTTTAGTAAATCAGAGCTAACATCGATACAAATGTTTAGTGTACTTTTATGATTATTTCAATAAAAGGTCGATTTTCTGGTGGACCAACATAAATTGAAGTCTCTCGTGAAATTACATTTTTGTCCAGTCACAGTCAAAGCAATTTAATACCGGAAAAAGGGTGAACTCGCGAATGAATTTGGGTCAGATCAAGTCTGCTCCAACTTCTCTAAAATATAGGTAAGTCAGTAAACTGACCAATAAGTCCTATATTATTACAATATATAAATTGATCTAGTCTGTTTACAAATAGTTTTTCAAGAATTTTTGAAAACTGTGGTAACAAGGATATAGGTCTATAATTGTTGAACACACATTTATCACCATTTTTAAAAAGAGGAACTACCTTAGCTACTTTCATATTATCTGGAAATATTCCTGTTGAAAATGATAAATTACATATGTATGTAAACGGCTCAATAACATGGCTCATTATGTCCTTTACAAACATCATATCCATGTCCACCCAGTCCCTTGATCTCTTGTCTGTAAGATTTTTTACTACATTCATTATTTCCTCTTTGTTAGTTCCATTTAGAAAAATACTATTTGCACAACCTTTAATTGAATGGATCACATTATTATCTGCTTTTGGTATTTTAGCTGCAAGGCTTGATCCAACATTCACAAAATATTGATTAAATCCATTTACAATTTCATTTTCATCATGAATTTCATCGTTGTCTTTTACAAAGTATTTTGAAATACCAGTTTTTGTTTTATGATTCTTCAGGACACTATTCATTACTCGCCATGTTGCTTTCATATCACCATTACTTTTATCTAATAATTTACTATAATATTCTTTCTTATGTTTCCTTATAATCCCTACTAATTTATTTTTATACTTTTTATATTTTTCTTCAGCGCTCTGACTTCGCAATTTCAAGAAACATGAATACAAATAATTCTTTTTTTACAAGCATTTCTCAACCCTTTTGTCATCCATGGTTGATCAACCGTATTTCTCTTTGTATGATTTGTTTGTACACAATTCTTTTCATACAGAGCCTCCAAGATATTCATAAACTCATCATATGCTCTGTTCGCATCATCAACATACAGTACATTAATACATGTAGGGATTTTGAGACTCGGGTGTGCTACAACGTTTTTACATCTCTGTTGTTCAGAATCACCTGGGACTCAATTTTATTATACACCTTAGACATTCACTCATAAACATCCTCATAAAATTCACATATAGGAATTTGGGGTGAGCACTATGGTTATAGGTGGGGGGATAACATCACTCTCGCCCCCTGTACCTATGCTCACTCAGAATTATGCATTTAGACAGTAAGGGCCTGGGTTAGAGTTGGAGTGGAGGGGAAACTGTCATAATGCCAGCCTTTGCTCTTTCTCTTTCCCTTTTTAAGTGCACTTTACAACAACACACACCAACAGCACATTTGGGGATGGGGGTGTGTGTGTGTCGGGGTCTATATTTGTTCATTTAAATTGTATTTATTTATTTATAATATATATATATATATTTTTTTTTTCTCTCCCCCTGGTTGCCTGGCGGACATTCTGGGGGTGGACCATCAGGGGTTGTCCTGGGCTATGGGGGGGTTTGGGGCCTGAGGGTTCGCCGTGGGCGGGGCTGGCATTGTGCTCTCCCTGGGGCTGCTTGGGCTCGGGTGTCCTGTCCTGTCGGCAGGGCGGGGGTTGGGCCGAATCTTGGATATCGGCTACTCTCCACCCCAGAATGAATGGGCCTACCTCCTGGGCTTGGGTGTGGGGTGCCCCATGTAGGGGGCAGGTACATGTCTTGGACCTAGGGGGTATAGAGTGTGCATCAGGATTATAAATGGAAAGTGTCGTTATTGTTTGTCTTTGTGTGAATGAAGATGAGGGTGGGTCTGAGTGAGTGAGTGTGTCTGTGTATGAATGTCTAATTGTCAGACTGGGACATCAACTGCCCCCTCTCTGTTACAGCTGAGGCTACTTGGTGCCGCGCTCCTACCACATGGTCCCCGGGTGTATGTCCCTTTGCCTGCTGGCGTGCTGTGGGCCCTTGCTCTCCCTTTCGGGGGTTGGGCGCTTGGGCGTGTGTAGGCTCGGCCTGGTGGCTGCCTGGTGGGGCTCGGGTCCTCTGGTCCTATCGGGTTGGGGCCTGAGGGGTGAGAGTCCCCGGTGTCCGGGCCTCGGTGTCCGGGCCTGGGGCTACGTCAGTGCAACGGGCTCTTGCAGCGGGCTCCGGCAGGGGCCTGTGAGTTTGTCGCTCTTGGCCCCCGGGGGTCATTGTGTGTAGTCGCTGGTGGGGCTCTTCCGGTTCTCCCCTTTGGTCGGATCTGGGGAGTGGGTGAGTGGCTCGTCCTGTTCGGGTAGCCCTGGGGACTCTGGGCTCGGGGTCCAACTTGGGGTCTTGGGCTATGATTGCCCTTTTGTCTGCCTCGGGCCTTGTGGGGGGGCGGATCTCTGATGCTTCACGGTCGCTACTGAATGTTCTATTCGAGGAACCTTATTCACTTATGCATGTTCACAACCACACACAAATGGATGCAGGGATGTATATGTAGATATCATATGCAGATATGTAGATGGGTATGTGACTGAATATGAATGTATATGTATGTATACTGTATATATATTTGTAGGTATGGGTATGTTTATTTATGGAAATCTACTGCAAGGTCATGAATATTATTAGTCTTTATGCATGTGTGTTTTGTTGCTGTGTTCTGTCATGTACTTTGCAGGATCAGACGGAGGTTGGGTGTGTTTGCCTTGTGCTCTTTTTGTGGATAATTGTTGTGTTTTGTTGTCTTACTTTCTATCTTTCCTTTCTCTCTATTAAAAAAAATTTTCATATCGGTGTGAGAGGATGGTTGTAAGGTGAGAAGGGAGGCCATCTATAAAAGGAAAAAAAAAAGTTGGGACACTAAACAAATTGTGAATAAAAACTGAATACAATGATGTGGAGGTGCCAACATC
>JBBPBX010102869.1:0-11974 GCA_038048925.1 Garcialebias charrua
AGGGGGATTGTCTAGGGGACTAAAAGCAATGCTTTGCTGGTGTTCTCTAATAAAATAAAGCCTGAGGGTGAAGCAGCAACAGTATTCTAGGAGAGTACATGTCTGACAGGCTGGAAGGATAAAGCTTTTAAAAGGCTGAGGTTTATAGTTCAAAGTATTCAGAGTCCACCCTATCCAGGTACAATACATCTTTCAGTGACTGCAATCACTGCGTTCAATTTTATTTACATTTAACCCAACTTTTTTGGAATTGATGTTGCATGTTTTGCACCAAATCTGGGAAAAAAGTTCAATAGTCATAGCTGGTAAATGTTAGTAACCAGTGTAACCTAAAGCATTCAGATGACAATGGAAAAATAAAATATAAAATTGAATAATTATTTTATTGTTTAAACGAAAAACATATTTATTTCAAAAGAACAATTGACAGAACCTTTGGAGAACGGGTTGTTTTCTGTCGGTTGCATTTCTGTGCAGGTGTCACAGTAAAGCTGCTGCTGCTTTCTCGATGTGTTGGAGCTGAGAATAATCCTAATACGTTGGTGGAATTCAGATGTCCAAGCTGAACCTGAGGGCTGTTTTCACTTTTATCCAGCCTGCTGATTTGAGTGTAGTTTAATCTGACTGAAAGAAGTACTGTACTGTACTTCCCCTCTCTCTGTCTTTGTGGCTTCTAGGTGCAGGATGGACATAGGTGCCTGTTTTCGCTACTACTTTCAGCACCCGTGGTCGCGTCTCATCGTGGCCTACCTCGTCACATTCTTCAACTTCCTCATCTTTGCCGAGGACCCGGTCTCCCACAGTCAGACAGAGGCCCATGTTATTGTGGTGGGCAACTGCTTCTCCTTCCTCTTCAACAAGTACCCAGGCCTTGGGTGGAACGTCCTGAAAGTGATGTGCTGGACGCTCGCCATTATCACTGGCCTGTTAGCTGGGAAGTTTATATTCCACCGCCAGCTCTTCGGTAAGTCATGCGCAGTGTGCGGAGTGATGGCCTCAGAAACCCCCTCTTTCTCTCTTATTGTTGCTATTGATTAGTGAAAAGCAGCTTGTACCGTCTTCTATTTTTATGAATTGTGATGTAATTAAATTTCATTTTTTCCTCCATGTTCAGTTTTTGCGTTCAAGCTGTTTTCATCTTTTCTCCACACCTGTCTTGCAAGCTTTATAAGGAAGTTTCTTGATGTATTTTGCTCTGTACGTTTTTTTTTTTATAACAAGAGCTCCAACACGCTATGATTAAATATTTTTGCTGCAGAGGTGTATAACAAATGATAAATTAGTTCATCCATCTCACCTTATGCCATTTGTGTGTGTGTGTGTCTGGGGGAGCAATGCTTACATGTTGAACTCCAAAAAACCACATCCTATGCAGGATCTCAGTGACGACACTGACTTTGACAAAGTAGCAATATTTGTTGCACTGTGGGCTGAAAATGTCTTTTTGTTGTAACTTCCATTTTTCAGAGTTGGTCTAAGTGTTTAACTGTTGGTTGGTCAGTGGTTGACTTGTTGCTTCCTTAGAAAGATAACTTTTATTAGTTGGCTTTTGTGTGTGTGGATGTTTCTGTTCAGGCCCTGAGATGACTTCTGTTGTGGCTTGGCGCTAGGGATGTAACGGTACACGTGGGTGTACCGAACCGTTTCGGTACGGCATGTTCGGTTTGGTCCACCTGCGTACCGTTTCGGTTATTTTTTCACTTATTAAATGTTATTAACGGGAGAATATATGCGCCACGGAACTAAAATTTCTAGGCGTGTTTCAGCACGGCGCTATTATCTTGCAGCACGCGTAGCATTTAGCAGCCTAGCATCTCGTTGCGGTCTCCTGTTTGGGAACGTTATGGCTTCCTTGTTGAAAGACGTGCGCAATTTCAAAGCTGTGTGTGGACGTTTTTTCATGGAGATTGGATCTGTAGTAGCAACACGTCTAACTTGTTGACAGACTTGAAACAACATAATCTGAACGTGAACGTCTTCTACAAGCAAGAAAAACAGCTTGTTGCAAACACCAAACAGCAGCAGCATTTAAACAACCTTCATCAGGTAATTCAGATCGGTCTAGATCAATATCACAAGCTGTAGGAGTAATTAAAGCTCTGGATCTACGTCTGAATGTTGTTGATGCGCCGACTTTAAAGTTCTTGAGCCTCACTACGACATCCATCACGTCAACACTTCAGCCTAAAAGTTCAGCACTTTATGAAAAAAGTTAAAACTGATATTGTCAACAAGCCCTGGAGCTGATTAAAGCCCTGATGATGATGATGACCGAGAGATTCAACCACCTCAACCGTTCAAGAAGAGGTATTGTTCTTTTATTATTATTATCTAATTAACCTTTTTAATTTAAAATTATAATCTTATGAACTCTTTTTTTAAAAAAAATCTCTTTGTGTTTTATTTCCAGTCTGGGACAGAGATAGCAGCTGAGTCTTCTTCCTCTTCTGGGAAATCCACCATATCACCTGCAGCTAAAAAGTCTGTGATGACTGAACTCTGAACTTTTCCAGGGACCTTCCCCACCTGGGGGAGCAGGTCCAAGAGGCTGTGGTAATGAGAACAAACACAGCTACACTGCTGCTGCTACTGTTGTTATTGAGATGATTTTCTCCACTGCTGGAGATCTTCACTGCAACTAGATCTGTGCTTTTGACAGAAAATGTGGACAAGTTGGTCTTTCTGGACAAAAACTTTATTAGTTAGATTGTAAACAGTCTGTTGCTGCTTATTGTTCTGGTTCTGGCTGTTATTGTATTTATTAAGATTTTTATTATTGTTAGTATAGTTTATTTATTGTAAAGAATGCTGTTTATTTAAAATATCATCCAAATGGGTTGCTTTTATTTATTTTAATACAACGTATTGTTTACTTGACACATTTTCAAAATAAACATTTTATAAGTCTTTATTTTGTCTTTTTTTTGTACCTAAAATTAACCGAACCGAACCCTCCTTGTAATTGAACCGAACCGAAATGTGATTTTAGCGTACTGTTACACCCCTACTTGGCGCTATATAAATACACTGAATTGAAATTGTAAATCCTACTGAGACCCAGAAGATCATCTAAATGCTCAGATAGTGGTGACCTCTCTGTCACAAAATGTCACATCCCTATGCATTACGATAAAATTCACTATAAATGTTATTGTTGTTATTAGACAAACACTGTGCTGGATTGAAGAAGACTGTTAACAAGGTCCTTTAGGTTATTAGTCAGGCGTGTTCCTTCAAATAGAACCCAAATAAAAATAATAATGTCATGTTTCTTTATTAACTAGATTAAAGCTTCTTTACAGTTATCCAGTTTTTTAAATAATTAATTGTGCTTTTGTTTTTTATTGCACCCAGTTTTTTGAGTATTTTATCTGCATTTTGTGAATTTTAAGTTTTTGATGCAATCATCTGTGAGGCTCCATCCTCTTGGTTGTTCCTTTTCTTTGTTGCATTTATGATTGATTTTTATCTTGATTTTATTTTTCATTGTAGCACTTTGAGATCTGTTTGATGTAAAGTGCGTTATAAATAAAAGTTATTATTATTATTATTATTATTATTATTACAGTTTAATTTTTTGTACATCTTAAAACATAAGAACTGTTCTTTCAGTTTACTTTTGTAACTGAATACATTATAAACTGTATATAAAAAAAACTTATTTAGGCTTTTCCCCCTTTAGGGGTCGTCACAGCGAGTCATTCTTCATCTCACTCACTATATATATATAAAAAAACAGCAACTCATAATTGAAATACTGTACATGTTATCTAATTAAATTTGATTAATTCCAATTACCGTACTTTTTGGCATATAAGTCACTGTTTTTTTTAACAAATTTGCATGTCCTGCGACTTATACGGCGAAGTGACATATTTATGGATTTTTTCCCATATTTTTAGACCAATTTTTGACTCAGATATGACCGTTTTTCATTTTGGCAAAAAATGGTGCAGTACCACTTTTGTCCGCTAGGGGACACTTCCAGAGAGTACACTGACCGTTTCCAGCTCATGTGTCCGAAAAACGCCTCCTCTGCTCGGACTGACTCTATCGCTGCCCGGCCTCCTGCTCTGGAGGTAACCTGTTTGTTAGCTGTTTGTTAGCAAGATAAGTCAAGAACTACAGGGCAGATTTTTATGAAACTTACAGAAAGTAATCACTGTATGGACATTTACAACTGACTAGCTTTCTGAGATGTTTGAGATAAAAAAAATAGATCTTTTACCGTAGCATGTTGTTAGCGGTTAGCTACCATAAACAGATACTACGGTACTTAGATAAATAGCTCATAAACAACTCGGCGGATATTTTTTTAGCTTACTGAGTGTAATTATATGGGTTTATTTTACAAACTGTTGACCTGTATAAGACATTTGAGATAAAATTCGATTTTTTATTCATTTTTTTAGAGACGGAATCGTCTCGTTAGCTCGTTTTATTTCAGTTTATATTATTATAAATAGCTCATAAACCACTTGGCGGATATTTTTTTTAGCTTACAGAGTGAAATTATATGGGTTTCATTTACAAACTATTGACCTGTATGAGACATTTGAGATAAAATTCGATTTATTTATAATTTATTTTATAGTAGCGCACGCGACCATTTGGAAGACGTCAAACCGAAACAATTTAAATCCAGCAGATTTGACCATTTCGTGAATTGATTAAGGAACGGTTAAGCTCAGGAACCCTTGTGCTATAATGTCAGCTATAATTTTTAGCAAACAAATAATTGTTTTTACCGTGTTAATCTTGTAAAGTCCTTCCGTGCTCGCTCGCTTCTGTGGCCGCCATTTTCAGCAAGGCAAATGAGGCGCTGACGCATCGCGTAGCGGTGACGCATAATAGATGCGACTTATGGTAAATGGTAAATGGAGCTTATTTATATAGCGCTTTCCAGCCCCCTATGAGGGGCCCCAAAGCGCTTTACAATACCAACCATCCACCCATTCATACACACATTCATACACCGGTAGCGGCAGACTGCCATGCAAGGCGCCATCCAGTCCTACCGGGAGAAACTTTGGGTTAAGTGTCTTGCCCAGGGACACAACAACACATGGTGTGGGGAACTGGGATCCGAACCTCCAACCTTCCGATCGGGGGACGACTGCCATTACCACTACGCCACGGCCGCCCCGTACTTATAGGGCGAAGCAACGTATTTATGGATTTTTCCAAATTATTGCCAATAATTGGACAAAGCGACTTATACGGCGAAAAGAACGGTACATACAGGCCAACCAGTTCTAATGCATTTTAAACAACCAAACTAATTAAATCAAAATGTATCAAATATTGAAAGATTGTCTTTCTAAAGATATCCCAAACCATTAGACAATCGTTTAGCTCTCCAATACCTCAGTTTAGACTTGTTTTGAAAATCAATTAGTGTCCAAAATAACCTTTGACGGAAAAAACACAAATGTACTGTTAGATTATTAGTCCATCCATCCATCCATCCATCCATCCATCCATCCATCCATCCATCCAGCCATCCATCCATCCAGCCATCCATCCATCATCTTTCGATTGTTCTGGAGTTGGGTCGTTGTGGTAGCAGGTAAAGATGGAAGGCCCAGCATCTCTCTCCACAGCCGCCTCTTCCAGCTCTTCTGGGTGGATTCCAGTTTATTCCCAGGACAACTGAGAGACAGTCTCTTAGTTATCCTGGGTGTTCCCCGGGGTCTCCTCCCAGTTGGACAAGCACAGAGCACCTCCCTAGAGTCATCCAAGGAGCATCCTTACCAGATGCCTGAACCACCTCTACTGGCTCCTCTTGATGTGGAGAACAGAGGTTCTACTCTGAGTTTCTCCTCGATAACTGACCTTCTCACTCTATCTCAAGAGAGTACATTTACCCTGTGGACATTTTGACCGCCTGTATTTGCGTTCTTGTTCTTTTGGTCACTACCCAGAGTCAGTGGCCATTGGTGAGGGTAGGAATGTAGATGGATTGGTAAACCGAAACTTTTACCTTACAGCTCAGCTCCTCCCTACTCATCACAACGGACCGACACAGAGTCCACAATACTGTACTGCAGATGCTCCACCAATCTGTCTGTCAATCTCACGCTCCATTCTTCCCTCACTCATGAACAAAACCCTGAGATACTTGAACTCCTCCACTTGAGGCAGAACCTCACCCTCAACCTAAAAAGACCAATCCACCCTTTTATGACAGAGGACCATGGCCTCAGATTTGGAGGTGCTGATTCTCATCCCAGCTGCTTCACACTCGGCTGTGAACCGCTCCAGTGAGAGCTGAAGATCACGGCACGATGACGCCAACAGGACCACATCTTCTGCAAAGAGCAGATGGAATCCTGAGGCAGCTGAACCAGACTCCCTCCGCCCTCTGACTGGTTTCATTGAATCATTTTCATTTTAATTAAACACATGGGACATTACAAGTGGATTATTCAACCATTAAATCTTTTATTTACAATTGTTTCCTGTTTGCAAGTCATTAGTCCCAGAAATGCTCTGGAGTTAAATAACTCCTGTTTAAGAGGCAGCTGGTAGTTTTCTTTTTGCAACGTATGGTGATTATTGCCATTGTAAATTAGTGTTTAGCTGTGGTGCATTCAAGAACCGGGCAAATAAAAATAATATTAATACCGTTGCTCCATTTAACTTCCTTATTAGGACGTGTTTTTTTTTTTACTACCAGTAAAGACCTTTTTGCAGTGGAAAGACTGATCCACTTCTTCTGTTTATGAAAGGTTAGAGATTCCTGCAGTGACACCTGGCTACACTTTTTTTTTTTCAGGTTTCCTGTTGCTCACTTCGTTCACCTTGCACACCTCCATGATGCATTTCCTCTCCACTGTCACACAGTTTCTCATTCAGCCTCACAGTTTGCATGTCTCTGTTGCTAGCTTGACTCTCCACTGAAAAGGGCCATGGCTCCAATCTCACTGGCACTTTGCTTGTTTGAACCTCATACACTTTGTAATTCATCTACTGAACCCAGTCACATTGTTTTTCCACTTAGACCCTGGCGTGTCCTATTTTAATTTCACTGGAAGAACTAATAATGACTGTAACTGGAGGGTGCAGAGTGTTAGGGAGGGAGATTATCTGAGCATAAATAGAAAGTCAAGTGTGTGTGATGACGTCAAAAATGGTTAAATAATGTCATCTTGACCTGTTTCTTTAAGTGAAGAAATGTTTCATCCTCCATCCAGAGGACTTCGTCAGTCTGCGGCCTGACATGATTTAACCATTTTTGTTGTTATACCTGCATGATTGCGCTTACAAACCTTTTTTTGTGGGATTGACATGTTTCTTTCAGAGATGTCAGGACCTTCAGTATGAAATAAAATAAAAAGTGAAACATGACTGTTGGGAACAAAGTTTTTATGTAGAAGGAGGGCTGAACAATTAATTGCATTTGCAATAATATCGCAATATGATAAAATGAGATTTTCTAATCGCGAAGGCTGCAATTTGACTGGTCACGTGACACAAATCTTTATCAACACTTAAAAAAAAAAACACCACAAAGACATTTACGATGGTTGCATGGCTAGAATGACAACAACCAGTGCTTCAACTTCAAGTAAGCAAAGTATCAGCCGACAGGGATCACTGACCGAACTGTTTGAACTTCAAACAGTAATTTTTTTATATCTAATTTTTTATATTTATTTATTAACTGTCATGTGAAGTTCAGACAGTAGTTAGGAAGTTCACTTAACATGTTTACTATTATGTTTATGAAACAAGAAAAAATAGAAATGGTGAAAAGAAAAGGCATAGATTTGTTTGCTTTATTGTAATCTCTGCTTTAAATAAATCTGACATTGTTTATTATAAAACAGATTTATTTATTGCTTCTGTTTGTTGAAAAATACTTGAGAAGATATTTTTAAAATAATCGCGTTTTAACTCGCAATTGCAATTTATAGAAAAAAAATTGCAATAGGGTATATGCCACGGGTAGTGGTGACGTACTTCCGTTAAAATCTGGGCTCTACGCTACACTTCCGGTTCTGGTCGACAGCAGTTGTTTTTAGCGGTAGCTTCTAGAACTAGACCATGTAAAAGACACAAAAGGTAAATTATCTGCGAGCTACTGGTACAACAAGAGAGATTTGTTGTGTGCCGTTGTGTCCAGTGAATAGCAGGTACAATAGAGCGCTTAGTTTTTTATATTTTAATGCCAGAGTTCGTGGCTAACCGAGTTAGCCTTAAAGCTAACACTCGGTTGTAGCCGGCGTTTTAAACCTCAGAATATTCAAGAGCCAGCATCAAACAGTGGTTAAAAATGAGCTGTACCTGCATTGTTCGAGTGGAATAATTGTCCCTTCCATGACCGGGGCTTTGGGAGAGAAGCAGCAGAGAGGACAGCGAGGAGGAGAACACAGCTGCAGCTCAGTAAGAAACATGAATATGACTCGACTCCACATCCTGCACTTGTAGATTTAATGTTGGAGTCATGATGAGTGATTTAATAAAAGTTTGTAACTACATACTTTGAAAATAATATTCAGATTTTAACAGTTTTCTAATCTGTAAATATGTTTGTAAACTCCTAGTAACTTCAGGGCTGTTACACCTCTGAAATATTCTCTGCAGTTTCCTTTAATATGAAACCAGAACTGTTTCACTTCAATTAAACTTTTATTTCCTGAGATGTAATTATTTATTTTAAAGCATAACTCTCATAAAGAGTTCTCTGTTTGGTTTTTTACGTTATGTAGGTAAATATGAACACTTTTTTGTTTTTTCAGGTTTGCATCATCTGACCTCCTGATGTGTTTCTGACCCATGACTGCTCTGCTCTGCCATTCATGGTCGGTGTTCACCAAGAATGAGATGAGAGGAACTCCCCATCAAGTTCAAGTTGTGTTTATTTGTCATATACAGGTTAACACAGAGTTAACAGTACAATGAAGTGCTCAGGATGAGAAGAGCAGATTTGACTTGCTAAAAATCAAACTATACTAAAAGCATGCAAAGTGAAAAAGTAATTATAATATTCACAAAGTCCTGAAGAGAGACAGTAAACATGGTTGGATATACAGTAATGATGCAGCAGGATGAATTTGAATGAACTACTGTAAGTATTTCAAACTAGTAATACAGTACAAGCTAACATGCACATAGTTATATATATATATATATATATATAGTATATATATATATATATATATATATATATATATATATATATATATATATATATATATATATATATATATATATATATACACTACACATAATCAACATTACACAGGTTGTGTGACAGGTTATTGCACAAGTAGTGACATTGAGATTGAATTATTAGTTATTACCAGTTGTTCAGTGTTATTTATTGATTATTTATCCACACCACCCCGTCAACCAATATCCTGCAGCCCGTTGAGTTCTTCCTGTTCTTAAATGACCTTGACCTTGGATGAAAGCAACGGGACCTTGCTGACCGGTACGGTGTCCATCAGTCCACGGTCAGGCGGATTATCACTGCAACTTTTTGACAGTACTCGGCTCAATTAGGACCCGATACCTGAAGAGCAGATGCATAAAAATCTACCTGCATACTTCAGGACTACTGTACCCTGACACTACAGTCACACTACTTACTACTTGTAAGAAAATAAAATGTTCAAAACATTCTGACTTTGTCTTCATATTATCACCCAAAAAAATGTGTATGTTGATTTAAGACAGGCTTAGAGTTCAGTTTTATTTTAGCCAGTTTATTAAAAACAAATTTGATGATGATGTTACATTACTGTAGAAAACGTTTGAGGCACAAGATTTAAACAGTTTATAGCATTACAGCTTCTGACTTTAAGTCACAGCTTCCTCGACAGCTAATGGAGATTTAAAAACATTAATCAGTCAGACAAAGGTAAGTGATGAAGCAGCTCTTCTGTTCAACCATCCACATGGATCACATGTCCTTCGTCATCAGTGGAGAGTGTTTGGATCCGATCTCGGCTCACAAACATCCAGGCTGGACCAGCTGGCTCCCTCCTCATCATCATCACTACGGTGTCCTGTCCAGTGAAAGAAAACATCTCTTATTAAGAGCTGCTATAAACAGTGAGATTCACAAAACCATATAGCAGACATGTGTTGAATATAAAGAGTTTATATTGTCTGATATTTAACTTCAACTCAAGTTTTGTACACAAACTTGAATTAAAATAATTAAATTAAAATAACTTGTGTTTCTAAATCTGCTCTAAATCTCCTTGTTTGAAACTGAACTGTCAGGTGGCTTTGACTCAAACAGTGGCTTCTGCTGCTCCTCATGGACTGTAAACACTCAGCCCTGACTTCTCCTGCCTCCTTGTTTGAAACTAAACATTTGTGTTAAATCAGAAATGTACAGACAAAACACGTTTACTCAACAATTTAGCAAGGGTTAACTATGTTAGCTGTGTTAGCCTACATGATGCAGTTTGGTGAACTGAAAACAAATACAGACTTACCTTCATAGTTATTTATGTAGTTGGACACATAAAGCTTAAATCCTTTGTCTTTCTTAGATGTGCGCTTTAGACAAAGGTCTGAATAATTCTGTACACATTGACTGTCGGAAAGTCCTGCAGAGATTGTGTAAAGATCGTCATTCTGTGGCTGTGAACCGGAAGTGCGCCCTCTGGCCCATGAATGCGGAAGTGCTAGAAAGGAAGTCCGTGGCATATAGCCTATTAGATTATTTTCCAAAATCATTCAGCCCTAGTAGAAGGTGACAGGCTGTAGATCTAACATACCAACTGTTTTTCTTCACGTGTTTTTTTAACCCCTTTTTAATTGTGTGTATCAGTTCACTCACATTTTCCCATTTACATGACAATAGTCAGCAGTTTGTCTCTGTAACAGAGTCTGCTCATTTCTCCTTGTTTGAGGATAAACATGCAGTTCAGTCAGGTACTGCTAATGCATTTGCACAAACCTCCAAACAGATGGTTTTTGCTTTTGTGTGGGTACATCTTTGAGAATGTGCAAAAGCAGAACTGGTTTGTATGTGCGAATATGTTTATTCTGTAGAGGAAGAGTAAAGTGGCACAGATCGTGGTGCTGAGCTGGAGATGTGTGGCAGGCAGTTTGGTATTTTGAAACTCAAGTGTGTCATAGAAGATCTCACTTTTTACTTCAGAAAATATTGGTACACATAGGAGTTAAAGGTTGGACCTATGTCTGAAAGGTGCCTGGGTCTTGCTACTGCAAAACAAGCCCAGCATTTAGCCCTCTACCACCGTGCTAAACAGTTGGGATGGAGTTATTGTGCAGATTTGGTGTACAGTATTTGGTTTTTCCATACATGGTGCTGTGCAATTCAGTGTTTCTACTACCATTATTCAAGGAGGGCCGTGCCCTGTCAACAGAACCGAGTTCCCTGCCTAACAAATTCCCCACACCCCACCCAGCTCCTCCACTAGATGGGGAGCGGAGATTTTTGCAGCTCTGCTCAGACTCCAAAGGGTGTGCAATACAAATGTATGCTCTGCTTGGGGGTCACTGAGGTCCACATCCAGCAGTCACAGTCTGTATTTGAACTTTTATCAGATCCACTCAAATAATAGTTTTTGTTGTGGCATAACAATTCCTCTTTGTTGTCATGTTATACAAAGAATTCAGACACTCACCATGTTACTTTCTCCCCGCCTCTGTGTGCATATCAAGATATTAAACAGTCAGTGATGAATAATTTGTAACAGATTATGTGACTTAAGGAGGTGTCATTTGAGATTTATTTATGTTTCATTCAGTGACTCGAGGCAATCTGTGCTCTAATTCAGTTGGCGCTATTGCCAGTGACTTCTGCTGGAGCAAGAAAAGACTGGCTGTCACGATGCATTTATATTACAATTTAGGTCTCACTAGCTTTGTAAGAAGCTTGTTTCATTTTGGACATTTTTTCAGCCATGCATTTGAGTCCAGTACTTAAAGCTGCACTGACATCATGTTGTAACTATAAATCATTTTGCACTACATATACTGTATA
>JBBPBX010102870.1:0-11974 GCA_038048925.1 Garcialebias charrua
TATATATATATATATATATATATATATATATATATATATATATATATAATATATATATATATATATATATATATATATATATATATATATATATATATATATATATATATATATATATATATATATATATATATATATAATATATATATATATATATATATAATATATATATATATATATATATATATATATATATATATATATATATATATATATATATATATATATATATATATATATATATATATAATATATATATATATATATATATATATAAAATATATAAATATATAAATAGCGGATTAGATTAGCTTCCCCTAATTTTCATAAGACATTTGTGCTTTTGAAATTGTGGACCTAAAAAAAATTAATAAGCGTTTTAGAAATTGTGGAACTGATTTTTTAATTAGCGTTGCCCACCACTGAACTATATAATTAAATGTAAGATCATTTAAAAAAGGTATTAAAATTTAATAACCGATCTTTTTTTTCTCCACTATTTCAACAAACTGGACGGGAAAACGTAGGAGAGCCTTGAGTTATTTATCGACGATTATTTTTGAAAAGTTTGTCATGAGTAACCCTAATGTTACATCCGGTGCGGCTAGCGAGTTGGCTAGCGCGAGCGCTAGCGAGCCAAAGCCCAACGCAAAGCGGAACCGACAGGGAAGCTCTGATAGCGTTTCGGAACCGTCGGTGGATAATTCAGGCTTCATGGCAATTCTGGAGTCAATTGATCAAAAGTTGTCTAGCTTGGTCGCCCGGCTAGCGTTTGTAGAGGTGTTGCAGAAGGAAGTGCAGAGTTTGAGACAGTCACTGGAATTCACCCAGGAGCAGGTAGCATCTCTAGCTTATGAAAACATTGAGCTAAAGGGAACAGTTGGACAGCTTAAAGATCAGATGTCGCAGCTTTGTCGCAGGGATAATAAAAAATTTAAAGAGTCAGTATTAGATATCCAAGCCATAAGTATGCGGGATAATGTTGTTTTCTCTGGGATTTCGGAGGGAGCGAAGGAAAATCCGGAGGCCTCGGTTCGGGCCTTCTTTCAAAATCAGCTAAAGTTGCAGAGTGAAACCGTTAATGCCATTACTTTTCATCGAGTTTACCGCCTCCGTGCTAAACGGCCTGGGAACAGTAGACCTCGCCCAATAATAGCTAAATTCGAACATTATAAACAAAAGGAACAGGTTAAAAGCCGAGGTAGGGAACTGCGTAACACCCACTTTAGCATGAACGATCAATATACTACAGAAATTCTGAGTAGAAGGAGAGTTCTGTTCACGATCAGAAAGAAAAATATAAACGAAGGAAGAAGAGCTAACATCTCTGTGGATAAACTTTACATCAACGGTCAGCTGTTTAGAGATCCAGAAGCTACTCCTTGGCTTTATTAGCCATATGATCAAGGTAAGAACTATATTGGTTGCTAATATTGATTAATATTAATAAATATAGTATTTATTAATATTACTTACCAGATATATTTTTAAAAAAAATTCAGCACAGCTCGGTGGTGGGACACACTCAGATAGTGGTGGTACACAAGGTGGGATGACACTTGATGTCGTAAGAGGGTTCTTTTGTTGTTTTTTCTTATCTGAATTATGTTTTCATGTACAGTATATAATTTCTCTTTGTTTTCTTGTCTATATTTTTCTAACTTAACAATTATCAGCGCACAAGCACAAGGGTTCACATACGTCTTTATATATCCATACAATTACTTCATAAATGAAAACTTCCCTGATTCATTTTCAAAAGAAACAGCAATTACTCTATTTAAAAATCATATATAGTTAATCATTAAGGGATAAGTTTTTGTCTGCATCTATTATTTTCTTTTATATTTCTGATAATGGGTGTGGTTTAGCTATATTATCATTAGCACAGGTATGGATATCTTAGGGTTTGTCACATGGAATATTAATGGAGCCGGTAGCCAACGTAAAAAAAATAGAATTTTTAACCAGATTAAAAGATTAAAGGCAGATGTTGTGTTACTCCAAAAAATTCATAAATTGGCCTCAACTATGGATGAGCTAAAATCTTCAGAGTTTCCTAATATATTCTCAGCCTGTTATAATTCAAGACAAAGAGGGGTGGCAATTTTAATACATAAAAATGTTAACTTCACAGTATTAGATCAAGTTATAGACCCGCACGGTAGATGTATAATATTGAAGGTATCAATATTTAGACAAAATTATTGTATTGTTAGCATATATGGGCCGAATGTAGACGACGCTGCTTTTTTTCATGATTTTTTTCCCGCTCTATCAAATCACATGGATTCCTCACTGGTGATGGGAGGTGATCTCAACTTTGGTTTAGATGACAAAATAGACAGACTGAATGCAGTAGGAACTCAACACAGTTGGCAATCTATAAATATAGTTAAACAGTATATGAATGATTATGGACTCTGCGATGCATGGCGTTCTTTTCACCCTGATAGCAAAGAATATTCTTTCTTTTCACATGTGCATCACTCATATTCTCGTCTAGATTATTCTTCTGTTAGACCATATTAGTCTTGAAACAGCATCTGCCGACACATCGGATCAATCTATCTGGCACTCTTTGATCGGCTCCGTTACATAGTGAGGGTGGGGGGTCTGGGATCTGGCCTTGTGGGGCTTTGGGGCTGGTGTGGGGGGAGGTTGGGGTTTGGGGCGCCGGGGGGTTGGGGCTGTTTGGGCGGGGAGGACACTGCCTTCGACCTGGGGAGGACCGGGGGGGTTCTGGGGGATGTCTGCTGGGGGCGGCATGCGGGCCCTCGGGTGGTCGGGGGCGGCGGTCATGGGTCGTCGGTCGGTGACCCGGCTGTGCTGGGGTGGCTTCGGGTGGGCGCCGGGAGCTTGGGATTCTGGGGACGTGTCGTCCCCGGGCTTGGGCCTGGTGGGGGTCGGGGTCTTGGGCTATGGCAGGCGGGTCGCCGGGCTATGGGCTGGCTCACGCTGTGGTGCCCGGCCCTGGCCGGGGGCCCTTGGCTCGCAGGTGGGCTGGGGGTTCATGTGCTAGGGGTTTGGGTGTCTGGGGGCGTGGCTAGTGGCCCATGGGAGGGGGCAGTGTGAGCCAGCCTGGGTGTCTAGTGTGTTATGTGTTCTGAAAGATGTTAGAGTGAAGGGTGGGTTTAGTATTTCTTCTGGGGTGGGGACTAAGTAGATGTCCTTGATGATGGTCGGGGACTATGCATGGCGGGTGTGCGGGTCCTGCTTGGGGCCCGCTCTCGGTGCTTCCTGGCTCTGTCAGCGGTTGGGCGGGCGCTCTTGGCTGTGTCGTCCATGTGGGATCTTATGTCCTCTTGGGCGGCGGGCTGACTACGGTTCGTAGGGGTCTGGGCAGCCCTGGTGGATGTGGGCTGTTGGTTGTGGTGTTGGCGGCCCTCGGGGCCGTGTCCCTCTCTGGTCTTTGGCTCAATGGCCTGGCGGTCGGAGAGGTGTTTTCTTTGCCTCGCTCATGGGGTGGACCTTGGCGAACTGGGGGGGTTGTAGGGTCAGCGGGGGAGCTGACTCGCTGCGGGAGCATTGTTCCTGCAGATATTTTCTCCCCATCCCTCACCACGCACCTCCGCCCTCTTCATCTCAAATTAATACATGTAGGGATTTTGAGACTCGGGTGTGCTACAACGTTTTTACATCTCTGTTGTTCAGAACCACCTGGGACTCAATTTTATTATACACTTTAGACATTCACTCATAAACATCCTCATAAAATTCACATATTGGAATTGGGGTGAGCACTATGGTTATGGGTGGCGGGATGACAACACTCTCGCCCCCCGTGCCTATGCTCACGCACAATTATGCATTTAGACAATAAGGGCCTGGGTTAGAGTTGGAGTGGAGGGGAAACTGGCATTATGCCAGCCTTTGCTCCTTCTCTTCCCTTTTTAAATGCACTTTACAGCAACACACACCAACAGCACATTTGGGGATGGGGATATGTATGTCGGGGTCTAGATTTATTTATTTATTTTTCTCCCACCCCCCTGGTTACCTGGCGGGCATTCTGGAGGTGGGCCGTCGGGGGTTGTCCTGGACTATGGGAGGGTTCGGGCCTGGGGGTTCACCATGGGCGGGGTTGGCATTTCGCTCTCCCTGGGGTTGCTTGGGCTTGGGTATCCTGTCCTGTCGGCAGGGCGGTGGTTGGGCCGGATCTTGGATGTTGGCTACTCTCCAGCCCAGAATGAATGGGCCTACCTCCTGGGCTTGGGTGTGGGCTGCCCCATGTAAGGGGCAGGTACATGTCTTGGACCTAGGGGGTATAGAGTGTGCATCGGGATTATGAATGGAACGTGTCGTTATTGTTTGTCTTTGTGTGAGTGAGGATGAGGGTGGGTCTGAATGAGTGTATCTGTGTATGAATGTCTAATTGTCAGGCTGGGATTTGGACTACCCCCTCTCTGTTACATCTGAGGCTACTTGATGTCGCACTCCCATCACGTGGCCCCCGGGTGGGTGTCCCTTTGCCCGCGGGCGTGTTGAGGGCCCTTGCTGTCACCTTCTGGGGTTGGGCGCTTGGGCGTGGGTCGGCTCGGCCTGGTGGCTGCCTGGTGGAGCTCGGGTCCTCTGGTCCTATCGGGTCTGGGCCTGAGGGGTGTTTGTCCCCGGTAGTGCATTAACAGAGTACCCGAGTTTTCGACAGATCGAGTGCTTTGACTTCTATCGAGGCTTTTTTGTCCACCTCGGGTACCCGTAGTGACGTCACATTTCACATTTCACAGCGCGCGGGGTAGCTTTTAGCTTTTAGTAGACGCTACAAAATGGATTCCTTTGTGCGCACGGATGTTAATGGAGCAGGCCGTCTTGTCAAAAAGGTAAAACAGTTTATAATTTTATAAAATGCGCTACTTCGTGTTGACTTTCTTTGTAGTAGATTGTGACAGCAGAGGGCAGTGTTGCAATGCAGGTCCCATATATAACACGGCCGAAACGGCTTCATCTCTCTCGTTTCACAAACAAAAAAAACAAATATTCATCTCTCTAGAGCTACCAAAAACCTATAAACACAATCTCTAAAAGTAAACCTAAATTGCACAGCTGCAGGCGGTGGTACGGTGTGGCTGTGGCCCCATTTGTTTTTTAAGTTTCGGTTTTCATCGCCTTATACTTTCACTTTTAATATTATTAATATAACTAATAGTTTTGTTTTTCCTGTGACTTATGTGCAGTATGATAAATGATAGGAGCATAATAAATGCTCCCAATGCTTTGTTGGTCTTTTTTTTCTTTTTGTAAAGACGTTTTTAGGCATTTATATTTATTTATTTATTTTGCATCGTAAGACACTGTGACGTCATCGGCTACTCGAGCGTCGTTCGAGTTTTTTTATGTTAATGTCGAGGTTAAAAATTATGTACTCGTTCAACCCCTAGTCCCCGGTGCCCGGGCCTCAGTGCCCGGGCCTGGGGCTACATCAGTGCGGCGGGCTCTGGCGGGGGCCGGTGGGTTTGTTGCTGTTGGGACCCCGGGTTCATTATGTGTAGTCGCTTGTGGGTCTCGTCCAGTTCTCCCCCATGGTCGGATCTGGGGAGTGGGTGAATGGCTTGTCCTGTTCGGGTGACCCTGGGGACTCTGGGCTCGGTGTCCTGCTTGGGGTCTTAGGCTTTGATTGCCCTTTTGTCTGCCTCGGGCCTTGGGGTGGTGGATCTCTGATGTTTCACGGTCGCTACTGAGTGTTCTATTGGAGGAACCTTATTCACTTATGCATGCTCACAGCCACACACAAATGGATGCAGGGATGTATATGTAGATATCATATGCAGATATATAGATGGATATGTGATATGAATGTATATGTATGTACTGTATGCTGTATTTATATTTGTAGGTATGGGTATGTTTATTTATGGAAATCTACTGCAAGGTCATGAATATTATTAGTCTTTATGAATGTGTGTTTCGTTGCTGTGTTCTGTGATGTGCTTTGCAGGATTGCGGACGGAGGTTGGGTGTGTTTGCCTTGTGCTCTTTTTGTGGATAATTGTTGTGTTTTGTTGTTTTACTTTCTATCCTTTCTCTCTATTAAAAAAAAGTCATATCGGTGAGAGAGGATGGCTGTAAAGCAAAGATTAGCTTAGCTGATGTAGCTTGTAGAAAGCTATGAGGGACATCTACGTGTATATTATTGTAATCACTTACTCTGCCAGTCACCAGAACTGTTGTTAACATGAAGAGTTCGAACGTACTTCACAAATATGTTATTGATTATAAGCATCCATGGATTTAAAGCTGTGAAGCTCCTTCGTTGTAGAAACTCCTTGTGTTCACTAAATAATTAAAGATATCATAGTAACTTCTCTGTGACAACTTGTTCGCTTCGTCTGACATAGTTTCTTTCTCCACCTCATAGGGGTCAACTCCGACCACAGCTATTTTATGCCTATATGTTTATGTTTATGTTTATGTTTATTAAATTTGTTCATTTTTTTACAAAAGAAACAATACAAGGCAATCTCATAATGATAGTGTACAAAATGTAAAAAAATGAAAGGTGGCAGAAAGAAGAATAAATCTTATTATATCTGCCCCTTATCTCCAACAATCAGATTAAACAACAGTAGTCAAACCATGTAAACAATAATAATCTTCAACCAACTTTTTCCAACAATCAGGTTAAACAATAATATTCTTCAACCAACAGTACAAAATGACTAATTCTTTTTAGTTTTCTAACTAATACTAATACAGTACAAAATGACTAACACTTTCTAATTTTCTAACTAATACAATACACATTACGTTATTTCACATATATTTTTTTAACATATTTGTTTTGATCATTTTTTTAAATGTAAACATTGACTTGGCATTTTTAACTACATTCTCCAAGCCATTCCATAATCTAATTCCCTGAATTGAGGTAGAACGTCCCTTCAAACTGGTTCTGAATTGTGGTTTTACAAACAACTCTGTTCCCTTAAGATTATAACAACTTTGTCTTTTAACAAAGTGCATTTGGATATTTAAAGGTAATGCATTATTTTGAGCTCTATACATAACTGATAAAATATTATAGTCTACCAAATCATGGAACTTCAGTAATTTTAGTTGATAAAATAATGTACTTGATGGATGACGGTAATGCTTTCTAGTGATAATTCTTACAGCTCTTTTCTGTAATACAAAAATAGGCTTTGTGATTGTTTTACACGCATTCCCCCAAACATCAATACAATAGATTAAGTGTGGAACAATGATTGTGTTATACAACAAATACAGAGCTTTATCATTCAATAGGTCTCTGACTTTGTACAGTACTGCTATCGATTTAGCTATTTTTATTCTTACAGAATTTATGTGTTGTTTCCATGTCAGTTTGTCATCAATGATAACACCCAAAAACTTCACCTCATTCACTCTACAAATCTCAACATCCTCAATTTTGAGTGGAACATCGACAGTTTTCTTTCTATTACCGAATAACATGTAATTAGTTTTCTCTAGATTTAATGATAATTTATTTATTTTAAACCAAGTTTGTATCTTGACAAATTCTGTCTTTATCAATTCCAACATTTGTTCAATATCTTCACCTAAACAGAAAAAAGTGGTATCATCAGCAAAAAGTACACATTTAAGGAGTCCTGACACATTTACTAAGTCATTCACATATAAAATAAAAAGCTTAGGTCCAAGTACAGAGCCTTGGGGAACTCCACATGTGATATTACAGAGGTCAGATCTTACATCATTTATTTGTACAAATTGTTTCCTATCTTTTAAGTAGCTAGATACCCACTGTAATGCTGGTCCTCTAATACCATATTTGCTTAGCTTTTCTAGGAGAATGGTGTGATCAATAGTATCGAATGCTTTTTTTAAATCAACAAAAATACTGATACAATATTGTTTTTGATCGACAGCAGTAGTTATTTGTTCCATTAATTCCATGAGAGCCATTGATGTAGAGTTTTTTGCTCTAAATCCATACTGACTATTGCTTAGAATATTTTGTTTATCTAAAAATTGGTCTAGTCTGTTTACAAATAGTTTTTCAAGAATTTTTGAAAACTGTGGTAATAAGGATATAGGTCTATAATTGTTGAATACACATTTATCACCATTTTTAAAAAGAGGAACGACCTTAGCTACTTTCATATTATCTGGAAATATTCCTGTTGAAAATGATAAGTTACATATGTAAGTGAACGGCTCAATAACATGGCTCATTATGTCCTTCACAAACATCATATCCATGTCCACCCAGTCTTTCGATCTTTTGTCTGTAAGATGTTTTACTACATTCATTATTTCCTCTTTGTTAGTTCCATTTAGAAAAATACTATTTGCACAACCTGTAATTGAGTGGGTCACATTTTTATCTACTTTAGGTATCTTAGCTGCAAGGCTTGATCCAACATTCACAAAATATTGATTAAATTCATTTACAATTTCATTTTCATCATGAATTTCATCGTCGTCTTTTACAAAATATTTTGAAATACCAGTTTTTGCTTTATGATTCTTCAGGACACTATTCATTACTCGCCATGTTGCTTTCATATCACCATTACTTTTGTCTAATAATTTACTATAATATTCTTTCTTATGTTTCCTTATAATCCCCACTAATTTATTTTTATACTTTTTATATTTTTCTTCAGCGCTCTGACTTCGCAATTTCAAGAAACATGAATACAAATAATTCTTTTTTTTACAAGCATTTCTCAACCCTTTTGTCATCCATGGTTGATCAATCGTATTTCTCTTTGTGTAATTTGTTTGCACACAGTTTTTTTCGTACAGAGCTTCCAGGATATTCATAAACTCATCATATGCTCTAGTCTGAGCTCTAGTCTGTCTGTTTGCCATCTTCCTCGAATGCGCCTCCACAAATGTCGGAAAACCTGGTATTACGCAATACCACAGAGCAGACAGCGTCCCCACTAACTCAGGAGCCAGGCAGAAGGAGAAATCACACACAAAACAGGCTCTAGAGAAATGTGGATATCCTAATGGGCCTTCCTGAAAGCAGAGAAGAAACCCAAACAGGACTCCAGCCAGCCATCAGGTGAAAAGAAGGAACCCAGACTCAGACCATTGGTCGTTCCGTATGTTGCGGGATTATCAGAGAAACTAAGTCGTTTATTTTCTAAACACAAGGTCCCAGTGGCTTTTAAAACCCACAATACATTTCAGCAAAGACTGGTTCATCCCAAAGATCCAGTCCCCCGGCACAAAAAGAGTAATATTGTGTATGCTGTTCAGTGTCAGGAGGGCTGTGATCAGTCTTATATCGGGGAAACTAAACAGCCACTGGCCAAAAGGATGGCCCAGCACAGAAGATCAACATCATCAGGTCAGGACTCTGCGGTCTACACTCATCTCCAGGCCAGCGGTCACTCTTTCAGGGATGAAGATGTTCACATCCTTGATAGAGAGGAACGATGGTTTGAGAGAGGAGTAAAGGAGGCCATCTTTGTGAAAAGAAACTGCCCATCATTAAACAGAGGTGGAGGCCTCCAGGTTCAACTGTCCCCCTCTTACAACGCTGTTATTGCTAGTATCACTCAGCCATAAGACTGAGCTGAATACAGCAGCTCAGACTGAGGAAGTCTTTCAGACGAAAGACGAAACGTTTCTATAGTTTTTTTTTGCTTAGTTTTTTTTTTTTTTTGTTTGTTTTTTGAATGTCCAGAGGACCAGACTTAGCTTTTTTATATTTTTCTACCTGGATTATTGAGCATGCATCAGGGTATTCTCCAAATGTGTTTCTGTCTGTGGAAAAAAGTTGCTGAAACTGGTGTAGTTTTTACAGGTTTACCGGTACATGTCCCATAATTTGTTGTGCGACGCTCACCATGATGGCTGGGGAACAAGACAAATCTACAGTTACTTTGTGAGAGATGACACTTTTAAAGTTAAGACATGGGTTTAATTTAACTTCAAGTTTTGTAACACAAATAAAAAACAAAAAGGTCTTTAAAGTTAAAATAATGAGCTGATGTCCTCATGGTGTCAGAGAGCTGACCATCATTCAGTTTGATAAACCTTCAACTAAAACAGGTTTGCTTAGTTTATTATACAGGTAGTCCCCGATTTACGAGCGAGATCCGTTACAACGAGGCGCTCGTAAACCGGAAATCTCGTATTTCGGAACGGTTGCCATGTCTCTCGTAAGTCCGGAATTTCGCTCGTAAATTGGAACGGTTTCGCTAGCGCGACTACAAACACTCGTTTTTCATCAAAAAACTGCTTATGAGTGCATAAAAATGATCGGAAACGTGTGTCCACATGTTTAGCTAACGAACTGTGGTGAAAAAACACATGAAAACTCAGTATTTTTTGCGTTTTTTCCAAAAATTCGCCAGCTCGTAAGTCTGGAACCTCGTAGATCAGAGCGCTCGTAAATCGGGGACTACCTGTACCTTGTAAAATGTGTGCTTTTTTCTGTACACTTGTTATTGATAGGAAAAAAATAGGCATGTAACGGTACTAGTGGGTGTACCGAACCGTTTCGGTACAGCACGTTCGGTTCGGTCCACCTGCATACAGTTTCCGTTATTTTTTCCACTCATTGAACGTTAATATATGCGCCGCGGAACAAAATTTCCTGGGCGCGTTTCAGCATGGAGCTATTATTGCGAAGCAAGCGCAGCTCGCGCAGCCTTTAGCCGTTAGCTTCTCACAGCGGTCTCCTGTTTGGGGAACGTTTCTTGTTAAAAGACGAGCGGCGCGCACATTCAAAGCTGTGTGTGTGCACGTTGATTCATGAAGAGATTGACTCTGCAGCAGACAGCACGTCTCACGTGAACGCGATTGAAACTACATCATCGGAATGTGGACGAGCAGCTTGCAACAGCGCTAACAACAGCTGCATTTAAACTACTTCTATCAGGTAAATCATATCAGTCCAGAGCAATAACACCAACTGTGAGTTTTTAAATATCTGAATGTAAGTCTGAATGTTGTTATTATGCGCAGGCTTTAAAGTTATTGATCCTCGCTACGAACACCCATCACTCAAAAAGTTCAGAACTTTATGAAAAAACAAAAACTGATGTCAACAAGACCTGGAGCAAAGCCCTGCCCTAATGATGAGTGAGAGATTCAACCGTTCAAGAATAAGTAATGTATTGTTCTTTATATTATGTGGGTAGGTAGGTAATGTATTGTTCTTTATATTATCTGTGGAATGTTCTGGAGAGTGATGTTAAAAATGCAAAATCAATGTATACATTTAAGAAAAAGGTCAAAAAGGACTTGCTCAAAAACTATATATGATGTAGCTTAGTGTGTTTGTGTATTACAGTTAGAAAAATTAAGTAGAGTTATTCATTTTGTGATGTAGTTTGAAGGTTATCATTGTTTGAACAAACTGTGAAATAAGGGGCAGATATAATAAAATTTCATCTTCTTTCTGCTCCTTTCATTTTATCCTACTTGTATTCTTGTATCTGATGAAACTGTTTTGTATTGTTCTTTTAAAATGAATGAATAAACATCAAATCAAAATTATCTAAATAATCTTTTTTATTCAAAATCATAATCTTATTAACTTTTTTTTATTGTGTTTTATTTCCAGTCTGGGACAGACATCCACCAGAGATCACCTGCAGCTAAGAAGTGTGTGATGACTGAACTGAACTCTGAACTTTTCCAGCACCTGTCCCACCAAGAAGAAGTTGTGAGTACAGTAATGAGGACAAATACAGCCACACTGATGCTACTGGACAAAAACTTGATTAGTTAGATTGTAAACAGTCTGTTGCTGCTTATTGTTCTGACTGTTATTGTATTTATTAAGATTTTTTATTATTGTTAAAATAGTTTTATTGTAGAGTGCTGTTTATTTAAAATATCATCCAAATGGGTCACTTTTATTTATTACTACCGGTACAATACTGTACAGTACAAACGTATTTTTGGCATATTTTCAAAATAAACATTTTGTAAGTCTTTATTTTGTCCTTTTTTTTTGTACCGAAAATAAACCGAAAATAAACCGAACCGAGCCTTCCTCAGGAAA
>JBBPBX010102871.1:0-11974 GCA_038048925.1 Garcialebias charrua
CATCATCTGTCCAACACACAGAGACTAATAAACCATGAAGACATCATCTGTCCAACAGTCAGAGTCTAATAAACCATGAGGACATCATCTGTCCAACAATCAGAGACTAATAATCCATGAAGACATCATCTGTCCGACAATCAGAGACTAATAAACCATGAAGACATCATCTGTCCAACAGACAGACACCAATAATCCATGAAGACATAATCTGTCCAACAGGCAGAGACTAATAAACCATGAAGACATAATCTGTCCAACTATCAGAGACGAATAAACCATGAAGACATCATCTGTCCAACAGTCAGAGTCTAATAAACCATGGGGACATCATCTGTCCAACAGTCAGAGACTAATAAACCATGTGGACATCATCTGTCCAACAGTCAGAGACTAATAAACCATGAGGACATCATCTGTCCAACAGACAGAGACTAATAAACCATGAAGACATCATCTATCCAACAATCAGAGACTAATAAACCATGAAGACATCATCTGTCCAACAGACAGAGACTAATAAACCATGAAGACATCATCTGTCCAACAATCAGACACTAATAAACCATGAAGACATCATCTGTCCAACAGTCAGAGACTAATAAACCATGAAGACATCATCTGTCCAACAGTCAGAGACTAATAAACCATGAAGACATCATCTGTCCAACAGTCAGAGACTAATAAACCATGAAGACATCATCTGTCCAACAGTCAGAGACTAATAAACCATGAAGACATCATCTGTCCAACAATCAGAGACTAATAAACCATGAAGACATCATCTGTCCAACAATCAGAGACTAATAAACCATGAAGACATCATCTGTCCAACAGTCAGAGACTAATAAACCATGAAGACATCATCTGTCCAACAGTCAGAGACTAATAAACCATGAAGACATCATCTGTCCAACAATCAGAGACTAATAAACCATGAAGACATCATCTGTCCAACAGTCAGAGACTAATAAACCATGAAGACATCATCTGTCCAACAATCAGAGACTAATAAACCATGAAGACATCATCTGTCCAACACACAGAGACTAATAAACCATGAAGACATCATCTGTCCAACAATCAGAGACTAATAAACCATGAAGACATCATCTGTCCAACACACAGAGACTAATAAACCATGAAGACATCATCTGTCCAACAGACAGACACTAATAAACCATGAAGACATCATCTGTCCAACAGGCAGAGACTAATAAACCATGAAGACATCATCTGTCCAACAGACAGAGACTAATAAACCATGAAGACATCATCTGTCCAACAGTCAGAGACTAATAAACCATGAAGACATCATCTGTCCAACAGTCAGAGACTAATAAACCATGAAGACATCATCTGTCCAACAGTCAGAGACTAATAAACCATGAAGACATCATCTGTCCAACAATCAGAGACTAATAAACCATGAAGACATCATCTGTCCAACAGACAGAGACTAATAAACCATGAAGACATCATCTGTCCAACAATCAGAGACTAATAAACCATGAAGACATCATCTGTCCAACAGTCAGAGACTAATAAACCATGAAGACATCATCTGTCCAACAGTCAGAGACTAATAAACCATGAAGACATCATCTGTCCAACAGTCAGAGACTAATAAACCATGAAGACATCATCTGTCCAACAGTCAGAGACTAATAAACCATGAAGACATCATCTGTCCAACAGTCAGAGACTAATAAACCATGAAGACATCATCTGTCCAACAATCAGAGACTAATAAACCATGAAGACATCATCTGTCCAACAGTCAGAGACTAATAAACCATGAAGACATCATCTGTCCAACAATCAGACACTAATAAACCATGAAGACATCATCTGTCCAACAGTCAGAGACTAATAAACCATGAAGACATCATCTGTCCAACAGTCAGAGTCTAATAAACCATGAAGACATCATCTGTCCAACAGTCAGAGACTAATAAACCATGAAGACATCATCTGTCCAACAGTCAGAGACTAATAAACCATGAAGACATCATCTGTCCAACAGTCAGAGACTAATAAACCATGAAGACATCATCTGTCCAACAGTCAGAGACTAATAAACCATGAAGACATCATCTGTCCAACAATCAGACACTAATAAACCATGAAGACATCATCTGTCCAACAGTCAGAGACTAATAAACCATGAAGACATCATCTGTCCAACAGTCAGAGACTAATAAACCATGAAGACATCATCTGTCCAACAGTCAGAGACTAATAAACCATGAAGACATCATCTGTCCAACAATCAGACACTAATAAACCATGAAGACATCATCTGTCCAACAGTCAGAGACTAATAAACCATGAAGACATCATCTGTCCAACAGTCAGAGACTAATAAACCATGAAGACATCATCTGTCCAACAGTCAGAGACTAATAAACCATGAAGACATCATCTGTCCAACAGTCAGAGACTAATAAACCATGAAGACATCATCTGTCCAACAGTCAGAGACTAATAAACCATGAAGACATCATCTGTCCAACAGTCAGAGACTAATAAACCATGAAGACATCATCTGTCCAACAGTCAGAGACTAATAAACCATGAAGACATCATCTGTCCAACAGTCAGAGACTAATAAACCATGAAGACATCATCTGTCCAACAGTCAGAGACTAATAAACCATGAAGACATCATCTGTCCAACAGTCAGAGACTAATAAACCATGAAGACATCATCTGTCCAACAATCAGAGACTAATAAACCATGAAGACATCATCTGTCCAACACACAGAGACTAATAAACCATGAAGACATCATCTGTCCAACAATCAGAGACTAATAAACCATGAAGACATCATCTGTCCAACACACAGAGACTAATAAACCATGAAGACATCATCTGTCCAACAACAGACACTAATAAACCATGAAGACATCATCTGTCCAACAGACAGAGACTAATAAACCATGAAGACATCATCTGTCCAACAGACAGAGACTAATAAACCATGAAGACATCATCTGTCCAACAGTCAGAGACTAATAAACCATGAAGACATCATCTGTCCAACAGTCAGAGACTAATAAACCATGAAGACATCATCTGTCCAACAGTCAGAGACTAATAAACCATGAAGACATCATCTGTCCAACAATCAGACTAATAAACCATGAAGACATCATCTGTCCAACAGTCAGAGACTAATAAACCATGAAGACATCATCTGTCCAACAGTCAGAGACTAATAAACCATGAAGACATCATCTGTCCAACAGTCAGAGACTAATAAACCATGAAGACATCATCTGTCCAACAGTCAGAGACTAATAAACCATGAAGACATCATCTGTCCAACAGTCAGAGACTAATAAACCATGAAGACATCATCTGTCCAACAGTCAGAGACTAATAAACCATGAAGACATCATCTGTCCAACAGTCAGAGACTAATAAACCATGAAGACATCATCTGTCCAACAATCAGAGACTAATAAACCATGAAGACATCATCTGTCCAACAGACAGAGACTAATAAACCATGAAGACATCATCTGTCCAACAATCAGACACTAATAAACCATGAAGACATCATCTGTCCAACAGTCAGAGACTAATAAACCATGAAGACATCATCTGTCCAACAGTCAGAGTCTAATAAACCATGAAGACATCATCTGTCCAACAGTCAGAGACTAATAAACCATGAAGACATCATCTGTCCAACAGTCAGAGACTAATAAACCATGAAGACATCATCTGTCCAACAGTCAGAGACTAATAAACCATGAAGACATCATCTGTCCAACAGACAGAGACTAATAAACCATGAAGACATCATCTGTCCAACAATCAGACACTAATAAACCATGAAGACATCATCTGTCCAACAGTCAGAGACTAATAAACCATGAAGACATCATCTGTCCAACAGTCAGAGACTAATAAACCATGAAGACATCATCTGTCCAACAGTCAGAGACTAATAAACCATGAAGACATCATCTGTCCAACAGTCAGAGACTAATAAACCATGAAGACATCATCTGTCCAACAGTCAGAGACTAATAAACCATGAAGACATCATCTGTCCAACAGTCAGAGACTAATAAACCATGAAGACATCATCTGTCCAACAGTCAGAGACTAATAAACCATGAAGACATCATCTGTCCAACAGTCAGAGACTAATAAACCATGAAGACATCATCTGTCCAACAATCAGACACTAATAAACCATGAAGACATCATCTGTCCAACAGTCAGAGACTAATAAACCATGAAGACATCATCTGTCCAACAGTCAGAGTCTAATAAACCATGAAGACATCATCTGTCCAACAGTCAGAGACTAATAAACCATGAAGACATCATCTGTCCAACAGTCAGAGACTAATAAACCATGAAGACATCATCTGTCCAACAGTCAGAGTCTAATAAACCATGAAGACATCATCTGTCCAACAGTCAGAGACTAATAAACCATGAAGACATCATCTGTCCAACAATCAGACACTAATAAACCATGAAGACATCATCTGTCCAACAATCAGACACTAATAAACCATGAAGACATCATCTGTCCAACAGTCAGAGACTAATAAACCATGAAGACATCATCTGTCCAACAGTCAGACACTAATAAACCATGAAGACATCATCTGTCCAACAGTCAGAGACTAATAAACCATGAAGACATCATCTGTCCAACAGTCAGACACTAATAAACCATGAAGACATCATCTGTCCAACAGTCAGAGACTAATAAACCATGAAGACATCATCTGTCCAACAGTCAGAGACTAATAAACCATGAAGACATCATCTGTCCAACAGACAGAGACTAATAAACCATGAAGACATCATCTGTCCAACAATCAGACACTAATAAACCATGAAGACATCATCTGTCCAACAGTCAGAGACTAATAAACCATGAAGACATCATCTGTCCAACAGTCAGAGACTAATAAACCATGAAGACATCATCTGTCCAACAGTCAGACACTAATAAACCATGAAGACATCATCTGTCCAACAAGTCAGACACTAATAAACCATGAAGACATCATCTGTCCAACAGTCAGAGACTAATAAACCATGAAGACATCATCTGTCCAACAGTCAGAGACTAATAAACCATGAAGACATCATCTGTCCAACAGTCAGACACTAATAAACCATGAAGACATCATCTGTCCAACAGTCAGACACTAATAAACCATGAAGACATCATCTGTCCAACAGTCAGAGACTAATAAACCATGAAGACATCATCTGTCCAACAGTCAGAGACTAATAAACCATGAAGACATCATCTGTCCAACAATCAGACACTAATAAACCATGAAGACATCATCTGTCCAACAGTCAGACACTAATAAACCATGAAGACATCATCTGTCCAACAGTCAGAGACTAATAAACCATGAAGACATCATCTGTCCAACAGTCAGAGACTAATAAACCATGAAGACATCATCTGTCCAACAATCAGACTAATAAACCATGAAGACATCATCTGTCCAACAGTCAGAGACTAATAAACCATGAAGACATCATCTGTCCAACAGTCAGAGACTAATAAACCATGAAGACATCATCTGTCCAACAGTCAGAGTCTAATAAACCATGAAGACATCATCTGTCCAACAGTCAGAGACTAATAAACCATGAAGACATCATCTGTCCAACAGTCAGAGACTAATAAACCATGAAGACATCATCTGTCCAACAGTCAGAGTCTAATAAACCATGAAGACATCATCTGTCCAACAGTCAGAGACTAATAAACCATGAAGACATCATCTGTCCAACAGTCAGAGTCTAATAAACCATGAAGACATCATCTGTCCAACAGTCAGAGACTAATAAACCATGAAGACATCATCTGTCCAACAATCAGACACTAATAAACCATGAAGACATCATCTGTCCAACAGTCAGAGACTAATAAACCATGAAGACATCATCTGTCCAACAATCAGACACTAATAAACCATGAAGACATCATCTGTCCAACAGTCAGAGACTAATAAACCATGAAGACATCATCTGTCCAACAGTCAGAGACTAATAAACCATGAAGACATCATCTGTCCAACAGTCAGAGACTAATAAACCATGAAGACATCATCTGTCCAACAATCAGACACTAATAAACCATGAAGACATCATCTGTCCAACAGTCAGAGACTAATAAACCATGAAGACATCATCTGTCCAACAATCAGAGACTAATAAACCATGAAGACATCATCTGTCCAACAGTCAGAGACTAATAAACCATGAAGACATCATCTGTCCAACAATCAGAGACTAATAAACCATGAAGACATCATCTGTCCAACAGTCAGAGACTAATAAACCATGAAGACATCATCTGTCCAACAATCAGACACTAATAAACCATGAAGACATCATCTGTCCAACAGTCAGAGACTAATAAACCATGAAGACATCATCTGTCCAACAGTCAGAGACTAATAAACCATGAAGACATCATCTGTCCAACAATCAGACACTAATAAACCATGAAGACATCATCTGTCCAACAATCAGACACTAATAAACCATGAAGACATCATCTGTCCAACAGTCAGAGACTAATAAACCATGAAGACATCATCTGTCCAACAGTCAGAGACTAATAAACCATGAAGACATCATCTGTCCAACAGTCAGAGACTAATAAACCATGAAGACATCATCTGTCCAACAATCAGACACTAATAAACCATGAAGACATCATCTGTCCAACAGTCAGAGACTAATAAACCATGAAGACATCATCTGTCCAACAATCAGACACTAATAAACCATGAAGACATCATCTGTCCAACAGTCAGAGACTAATAAACCATGAAGACATCATCTGTCCAACAATCAGACTAATAAACCATGAAGACATCATCTGTCCAACAATCAGACACTAATAAACCATGAAGACATCATCTGTCCAACAGTCAGAGACTAATAAACCATGAAGACATCATCTGTCCAACAGTCAGAGTCTAATAAACCATGAAGACATCATCTGTCCAACAGTCAGAGACTAATAAACCATGAAGACATCATCTGTCCAACAATCAGAGACTAATAAACCATGAAGACATCATCTGTCCAACAATCAGAGACTAATAAACCATGAAGACATCATCTGTCCAACAATCAGAGACTAATAAACCATGAAGACATCATCTGTCCAACAGTCAGAGACTAATAAACCATGAAGACATCATCTGTCCAACAGTCAGAGACTAATAAACCATGAAGACATCATCTGTCCAACAATCAGAGACTAATAAACCATGAAGACATCATCTGTCCAACAATCAGAGACTAATAAACCATGAAGACATCATCTGTCCAACAGTCAGAGACTAATAAACCATGAAGACATCATCTGTCCAACAGTCAGAGACTAATAAACCATGAAGACATCATCTGTCCAACAGTCAGAGACTAATAAACCATGAAGACATCATCTGTCCAACAGTCAGACACTAATAAACCATGAAGACATCATCTGTCCAACAGTCAGAGACTAATAAACCATGAAGACATCATCTGTCCAACAGTCAGACACTAATAAACCATGAAGACATCATCTGTCCAACAGTCAGAGACTAATAAACCATGAAGACATCATCTGTCCAACAGTCAGAGACTAATAAACCATGAAGACATCATCTGTCCAACAGTCAGAGTCTAATAAACCATGAAGACATCATCTGTCCAACAGTCAGAGACTAATAAACCATGAAGACATCATCTGTCCAACAGTCAGAGACTAATAAACCATGAAGACATCATCTGTCCAACAATCAGAGACTAATAAACCATGAAGACATCATCTGTCCAACAATCAGAGACTAATAAACCATGAAGACATCATCTGTCCAACAGTCAGAGACTAATAAACCATGAAGACATCATCTGTCCAACAGTCAGAGACTAATAAACCATGAAGACATCATCTGTCCAACAATCAGAGACTAATAAACCATGAAGACATCATCTGTCCAACAGTCAGAGACTAATAAACCATGAAGACATCATCTGTCCAACAGTCAGAGACTAATAAACCATGAAGACATCATCTGTCCAACAGTCAGAGACTAATAAACCATGAAGACATCATCTGTCCAACAGTCAGAGACTAATAAACCATGAAGACATCATCTGTCCAACAGTCAGAGACTAATAAACCATGAAGACATCATCTGTCCAACAGTCAGAGTCTAATAAACCATGAAGACATCATCTGTCCAACAGTCAGAGACTAATAAACCATGAAGACATCATCTGTCCAACAATCAGAGACTAATAAACCATGAAGACATCATCTGTCCAACAGTCAGAGACTAATAAACCATGAAGACATCATCTGTCCAACAGTCAGAGTCTAATAAACCATGAAGACATCATCTGTCCAACAGTCAGAGACTAATAAACCATGAAGACATCATCTGTCCAACAATCAGAGACTAATAAACCATGAAGACATCATCTGTCCAACAGTCAGAGTCTAATAAACCATGAAGACATCATCTGTCCAACAGTCAGAGACTAATAAACCATGAGGACATAATCTGTCCAACAATCAGAGACTAATAAACCATGAAGACATCAACTGTCCAACAGTCAGAGACAGCTTCCATCAGTTATTCCATCAGTTATATGAACTTACAGGACAACTGACAGGTTTGTGGCTTCTCGGCTACATTTAAACATTAGCAGCTAATTTGTTGTTTTCTTGTCTGGTTCTAGAAAAACTCGAGTGTGAAGTTCAGTTCATGAAAAGCCTGGACCGGACTGAAGACTTTCAGGAAGTCCAGCTGTTTGTGGTGTCCCTCCTGTTTGTTGTCCAGCTAGCTAACTAGCATAATTAGCTCAAGTCCCAGGCTCCAGTTGTTGTGAAGAAGACAATCCTGAAACAAAACGCTAAGTGAAAATTACTCGTTCATCCTGAAGAGTGTGTGTCCGCCTCAACACGCTGCTCTTCAAGTCCTTGTGTCCTCTGTGAGCGCTTAAATGGACAAATACTCACTGTCCTGTAGGAGCAGGGACAAACCGCTGGTGGCTGCTGGATAATGATGGGCGCAGCTCCGAGGAACAAGAAGCCGCTGGAAGCTGCTGTCAGCTGCACAGCCGGAACACAGTCAGACAGCAATCAGACTGCGCCCCCTGCTGGACGAACCATGTGCACACAAACACTGGTGTTAGACTGCGCCCCCTGTTGGACACATACAGGAAACACAAACACTGCTGTTCCATTTACTGATCACCTTGATTTCATTTAATGGCAATCTTCAGTGAAACCTGAACACACTCTTTCCTTCCGTAATATCAAGAATATCAACCATGACACTCTTTTATCTCATATTGCTGGTGAAGATTCTCAGTCGTCCAGGACATGATCAAATCAAAAAAGGCGTTCAATACAAGATCAACTGGACTTTATTTGTTACAGAAAACGTTTTCACCCTCTATCCAAAGGGCTTTCTCAATTCAATGAGCAGGCTGTGTGAGAGTGAAGTTATAACTGTCTGAGATGACACACACCAACCTATGTAAATTGAAAGCTGAGATAATGCACACACACCTGAGATAAACACACACATCCTATGTAAATTGACGAATCACACCTCACACCTCAACAGTAGGGGTTTCTCACAATTTTTATTAGTCTAATTCATAGACAAGACTGATCTGTTCCCATCCGGTGTGAAACGTCTGGGAATCAGCCCCAAAACTGCATTATAGACCCCTTTCACGGCTCGTCATCAACCCTGGAAAAATACCGGAAGTAGCCATCTTGGCGACATAGCTGTGTTAGCCTCAAAGCTATTGTAGTGGTGCGTCGCGTCTGGTCACACAAAATCAAAAAATGGTGAATTATTGTCGTGTCCATGGCTGCCACAATCGGTCAGATTGAGAGAAAAACCTTCTGTTTTACAGATTACCACTCGTGATCACAAATCAAGGTGAAGTAACTCAGCAATTATCAGAGGAACGTCGACGTCTGTGGCTGCCAGCCTAAACCAGAACTTGGATTGAAAAAAACTGAGCAACATCCGAATTTGCTCTGCACACTTTGTGTCAGGTAATATATTTCTTACAGTAGATTATAGTGAATTAGGGCATTACACGAATCATAAGTTTATTGAGCACGAGGACAGACCTTTGAAACACCACCTCCCTTTCTCTGTTCAAGACAGCCCTGAAAACACATCTCTTTAGACTAGCTTATCATTAACTTTACTAAATGTATTTTATATTATATAATCCTTATGTATTTTATATTTCAATTTGTCACTGATAATGTTTGAACTGAATTGGTTTGTTAAGTGTCCTTGGGTGTCCTGAAAGGCGCTTTTAAATAAAATGATTATTATTATTATTATTACAATCCTTTAACTGTGCTGCATAAAATGTACATGGAACGTTAAATTTTTTTGTTGAGTTATTTGTTTTTTACAAATAGCATAAACAACTCAACAACTGAAAGCTTAACAAAGCTTTCAGTTGTTGAGTTGTTTATGCTGATTATTCAAAATTCATAAGAGCACATGACACTCATGACAAGAGCACTGTCATGAGTGTCATGTCATGCATGACACTCATGACAAGAGCACTGTCATGAGTGTCATCATGTCATGACAGTGACATGACACTCATGACAAGAGCACTGTCATGATAAACTACACACCTAGCTCTCAAGTTGAAAAGCAAAAAATACGTACAAACACTAAATATGTAAGAAGCACATACAATAACCTAAATTAACTGTTCTTGTGTTGTTTGACAACTGACAATCCGGTGCTATGTTGTAAATCCTGTTTTGAAATTCATATGCATATGAACACACCAATTATTTACAACTTCATTTAAGTAATTTTTATTTTATTATGTTTTTTCTTTTCTTAGGCAGACGTGCTCCATTGTACAGCAAGGATGATCCAGACTGGGTGCCTTCACTGAAGACGTGTGCTGCAGAGAAGTCTGTAGCAGTTGGTGCTGATGGTGGGATGACATCTGGCAGCTGAACGCTTCAACCGACGACAAAAAAGAACTAAAAAAAACATGGCAAATAGCACATGTTAGAATCCATGTTGAACGTGTCATAGGCTGTGTTAGACAAAAATACACAATCTTGAATGGCCCTCTTCTACCTATTGATTTTCAAACATGTAGATATCCAGAAAAAGTTGCATTAATCGATATGATTGGCTTTGTGTGCTGTGCCTTGGTTAATCACCTTTGGTGGGTTATGAGTAGCTGCATGAATTGTAAAAAGAACAAGTGGATAGAAGAGTGATAGCTGATGTGAACCTTTTTTATTTTTATTTTACATTGTTCCACCTTTACTTTGAAGTTGTTTTTGCAAATATGGGGCAGACATGATTTTTCATTCACTGCACTCTTTATTTGAGCATGATGCTGGTGAAGATTCTCAGTCGTCCAGTACATGATAAAATCAAAAAAGGCGTTCAATACAGGATCAACTGGACTTTATTAGTAACAAATAAAGTCCAGTTCATCCTGTATTGAACGCCTTTTTGATTTGAGCATGAATTACTATATCATTGTTTATGTATTGATTTGATTAATGTAATTTTGATTATGCTTTTTCTGTAATGGATATCACACAGACGTGAGCAAACAAGACAACTTACATATTACAACATATGTTTCACATAGTGGTGCTGATACTGTATAGCTCACGTCGATTTAGAAAACCTCTCTTTTAAACAGAATAAATGACATTATGTACCGGTATCATTAACCATTTTGTTTGTGCACTTTTTGTATTGACTAGAAAATATTCTGCCAAACTCAAAGTAGTTATAAGGTAAAAAAAAGGTCTATATAAAGACAACCATTCGTACTATTATCTTAAAAGATAAATGTCTGCAGAATGCACCTCAAAGTTCGTACTGTAATTAGATTCATAGAGTAGCTGTTATTTATATAATTTGTGTTGAAACACTGTA
>JBBPBX010102872.1:0-11973 GCA_038048925.1 Garcialebias charrua
TGTAGTTTTTCTCCCGATGCCAGGATGTCGGGATCTGGACGTGGTCCTACAAACACACGAGTGACATAATCACAATAAGTTTTGACAAAAGAAACAGGCATACAAACATTAACTCAGGTTATGTTCGCTCTGTAAAGCGTGAAGTGCAGACATCTTTTCCCCACAGTTCTGGGCTTTTGCACCACCCCCTCGCTGCAGGTTCAGGATGGATCCCCTTACAACATAAAAATATGTCAAATAGAACAGAACCAGACCTGATCTAAATGCAGTGACGTCCAGAACAGAACCAGACCTGATCTTAATGCAGTGACGTCCAGAACAGAACCAGACCTGATCTAAATGCAGTGACGTCCAGAACAGAACCAGACCTGATCTTAATGCAGTGACGTCCAGAACAGAACCAGACCTGATCTTAATGCAGTGACGTCCAGAACAGAACCAGACCTGATCTTAATGCAGTGACGTCCAGAACAGAACCAGACCTGATCTAAATGCAGTGACGTCCAGAACAGAACCAGACCTGATCTAAATGCAGTGACGTCCAGAACAGAACCAGACCTGATCTTAATGCAGTGACGTCCAGAACAGAACCAGACCTGATCTAAATGCAGTGACGTCCAGAACAGAACCAGACCTGATCTAAATGCAGTGACGTCCAGAACAGAACCAGACCTGATCTTAATGCAGTGACGTCCAGAACAGAACCAGACCTGATCTAAATGCAGTGACGTCCAGAACAGAACCAGACCTGATCTAAATGCAGTGACGTCCAGAACAGAACCAGACCTGATCTAAATGCAGTGACGTCCAGAACAGAACCAGACCTGCTCTTAATGCAGTGACGTCCAGAACAGAACCAGACCTGATCTTAATGCAGTGACGTCCAGAACAGAACCAGACCTGATCTTAATGCAGTGACGTCCAGAACAGAACCAGACCTGATCTTAATGCAGTGACGTCCAGAACAGAACCAGACCTGATCTAAATGCAGTGACGTCCAGAACAGAACCAGACCTGATCTTAATGCAGTGACGTCCAGAACAGAACCAGACCTGATCTAAATGCAGTGACGTCCAGAACAGAACCAGACCTGGTCTTAATGCAGTGACGTCCAGAACAGAACCAGACCTGGTCTAAATGCAGTGACGTCCAGAACAGAACCAGACCTGGTCTTAATGCAGTGGCCCCTGAGGGCCCAAAGATCACGGCCATCCAATATTGACCTTCAGCCTCATCCAATGAGCTCAGAGATTTCTACAGATTCTTCTAATCTATTGATCAGATTATGAACTGGAGATGATGGAGATCAAAGTCTTTATTCAGGAATCAAAAAAGGCGTTCAATACAGAACAACTGGACTTTATTTGTAACAGAAGACATTTCGCTTCCCATCCGGGGACCTTTATCAATTCAATGAGGAGACTGTGAGAGAAAGAAGTTATAAGCAGGCTGGGCCACTGACACGCACCAACCTATGTAAATTGGAAGCTAACACACACACCTACTTGGGATAACACGTGCCTGTGACCCATTCAAAGTTCAGTGCGTGAAAGCAGACCTTACAGAAAGCACACACATCCTACTGTATGTAAATTGACAAATCACACATCACACATTAATAGCAGGGACCTGTCAAAGTCTTGGTCTAATTCACAAACGAAGCTCCTCTGTTCTCATCAGGTGAGAAACGTCTGGGAATCAGCTGCAGGGCCGCACCATAAGTTTTAGAAAGTTCGAATCTTAGACCTCCTCCTCTGTTTAATGATGGTTTCTCTCGTTTTACAAAAACAGCTTCCTTCACACCCCTCTCAAACCACCTGTGCTCTCGGTCCAAAATATGCACATTCTGGTCCTCAATGAGGAGACTGTGAGAGAGAGAGAGAAGTTATAAGCAGGCTGGGCCACTGACACGCACCAACCTATGTAAAGTAAAGTAAAGTGGCCCAGCCTGCTTATAACTTCTCTCTCTCTCTCACAGTCTCCTCATTGAATTGATAAAGCTCCCCGGATGGGAAGCAAAACATCTTCTGTTACAAATAAAGTCCAGTTGTTTTGTATTGAACACCTTTTTTGATTTATCATGTCCTGGACGACTGAGAATCTTCACCAGTTTATTCAGGAACTTTATTTTGAAAGACTGGTAAACCCCTGCCCAACTTCACTTCTGTCAGATTCAGTCTCTTTACACCCACTTCTTTTACTGACCTGTTGATAATTAACCCAGTTAGTTACAAAATGTTCATCCAGTTGTTTCTTTTTCATCTTTTGTTGTCCAGGGAACAACTTTTTGGAAATCTGTTGCTGCCAATAAATTCTAAATTACCTTAATTTCTAATTGATATATTTACCGTGCAAGTTCCATTGTGAATAAGTCAAAGTCAACTTTATTGTCAAAACTGCAATATGTACAGGACATACACAGGATTGAAATTGCATTTCTCTCCATTTCCCTCAGTGCAACAGTAAACATTTAAACACTAAAACACTAAAACATTTAATAAACATAAGCATAAAATGAAATGATAAAAGTGTAATACTGTCCTGAGTTTTTGCATAGTAGTTTTTGCATAGTAGTAGTATGAAAGTATGAAAAGTTACACCAACACTAAAACACTAAACATTTAATAAACATAAGCATAAAATGAAATAACAAAAGTGTAATACTGTCCTGAGTTTTTTGCATAGTAGTATAAAAGTGTAAAAAGTATATCTATAAAATAAAATGAAAGTTCTGGCATTGACATTTGTAATAGAGTGACAAAGCAGCATATGAAGTTTATGTACACAGTATATGTATGAGGTAGTTGATATTGGTATAGAGGTAAAGTGGCATATGCAATAAGGCTAGTAAAAAAAATATATATATATATCAGCAGTAGTGTAGATATAAAAAGTAGTGTAAATGTAAACAGTTGTAATAAATGAAAACAGTAGTAATAAATGTAAACAGTGAATGTAAACAGTAGTATGACTATAGGCAGTAATGTAATGCAAACATTAGTGCGAATATAAGAAGTAGTGCAAACTGAATGATAAGGATAACATTCCTAAAATATTGTGTATGCACATTTATTAATAACTTTTCTACTTTTAATTTGTGTCTCGGCAGGTTCAAATTTAGCACATTTATTTGCATATGGTCTTTTTTTAAAATGTGGAAGCAAAAGTTCCTTGTCTCTCTGTAACCCCCCTCAGTTTCCACACCTGTTTTTCCCCGGCTATTTTAGAAGCACTTTACTACTTCCTAGTATTATTCATTGTGCTGCACTTCAGGTGAAACTAGCCTGCAGCAACAGCACGCTGGATGAATTACTGTCTTTATTTACTCTAAACGTTATCTAGTTTCTGGGACAGATGAATGACAGGTTCTCTCTGTCAGTTTTTCCGGATGTGTCCGTGACGCTGTCCGCCAGGTGATTCAGCAACACGGAAAGTGGGAGTTCAGCTGTTTGGAGGACCAGAGGAGTAAAATCTCTGGACTCTTTCCAGGCAGGCAGGCATTGTTCAGGGACCAGCGTTCATTGGTCTTGTCACCAGGCTCAATGAGCTGGACTGAATGTTCCTGAGCCCAGAGGTGTTGGGATGGTTACTGGGGTTTGTTTGGAGCAGGGTAACCACGGGGACTGCCACCGCTAAGCCCTCAGAGAGATCCGTTCTTTGCCCCTCAGGGTTGACGTGCTGAATGGACGATCTCTCTTCTGTGAAGCGTGTCGGAAGGAAATGTGCAAGCTTGGCAGTCCTCAATTTAAAGTGTAGGTAGAGTGTTACATGATGTCATTTGGCTTTGGTATCCTTTCACAAGCTTCCCACAATAGTCTGCTATACTTTTGTCTCATTCCTCCTGACAGAACTGCTGGATCTGAGTCATGTTTGTTGGCCGCTTTGCTCATGCACACCTTCTCAGCTCTGTCCAAAGGTTTTCTATGGGACTGAGATCAGGAATTTGTGATGGACTCTCCAAAGCATTGTCTTTGTTGTCCTTAAGACACTTTGTAACTAAGTTTGACGTACGTTGAGGGACATTAATAACCATTTAAAAACTAGAAAATTAGAAAGAGTTAGTCATTTTGTACTGTTGGTGGAAGATTATTATTGTTTAATCTGATTGTTTGAAAAAAGGGGCAGATATAAGATTTATTCTTCTTTCTGCTACCTTTGAATTATTCATTTTGTGATGTAGTTTGAAGGTTATCATTGGTTGAACAAACTGTGAAATAAGGGGCAGATATAATAAGATTTCATCTTCTTTCTGCTCCCTTCATTTTATCTTACTTGTATTCTTGTATCTGATGAAACTGTCTTGTATTGTTCTTTTAAAATGAATGAATAAACACCAATCAATCAATCAATCAATCAATGGTGTTAAGAAATAAGTGATGCTTTGAGAGTACTTCACCACAACAAAACCAAATTTTTGGTCATTTTGTGCTAAGCAGTGATCTGTCACAGCCATTTTACATTAGGTTAACAGTTGTTACCAAAATGCTGAAAAATACAATACAATGGCAATAAATTAAAGAAAACAAAAAATTATTTAAAGCATAAAAAAAATATCAAACACAAAATTAAACACTAAAATCACACATAGTCAAAAATCAGATTTGTTTTTAAGAGATTTAATTCCACAAGTTAAACAAATGTAGGTTTTTCCAGTCAATAGCTCCTGAAAGTGTCACTCAATTCTGAACAGTTCATGAGATATTTTGCGTTTGTTAGTGCTCATAATGTGTGTTGAGGATGACTTTCTGCAGCTACCACATTTAATATTAGCACAACAGTTATATGCTGGTGAAGATTCTCAATCGTCCAGGACATGATAAAATCAAAAAGGCGTTCAATACAAGATCAACTGGACTTTATTTGTTGCAAAAGACGTTTCGACCTCTATCCAGGGGGCTTTGGAACGCCTTTTTGATTTCACAACAGTTATACATTTACCATTCTTGTGTATTTCATGTCAGTTGGCTGTGGCAGCCATCTTGGATCTGGTTGACCCCAAATTTTAACAGCTGTGGCTGCAATGTATTAATGTAGCAATAAAAACATGAATTTGAAACAAGAACTAAAACATAAAAGTAGTTTACCGGTACTTAATAACGTGGAATTAAACCCAAATCAAAACAACGTCGCTGCAGATGTTTCATTTACAATTGAGGGTGGTGAGGTTATAGAGTGATTGAGGTCAAGTTCTTGGGTGTTGTCATTGATGACAAACTGACTTGGAAACAACATATAGATTCTGTAAAAATGAAAATATCTAAATCCATTGCTGTACTATAAAGTCAAGGACCTATTAAATGACAAAGCTTTGCATTTGTTGTATAACACAATCATTGTTCCACATTTAATTGATTGAATTGATGTTTGGGGGAAAGCATGTAAAACTATTACAAAACCTATTTTTATTTTACAGAAAAGAGCTGTAAGGATTATTGCAAGAAAACATTACTGTCATCCATCTAGTGTATTATTTTTTCAATTGAAATTACTGAAGTTCCATGATTTGGTGGATTACCATATTTTAATGGTGATTATAAAGCTTAAAACAACTCACTACCTTTAAATATTCAGACACATTTTGTTAAAAGATCAAGCTGTTACAATCTAAATGGAACTGATGTATTTGTAAAGACACAATATAAAACTAGTTTGAAGGGACGGTCTACCTCAGTCCAGGGAGTTGGATTGTGGAATGACTTGAGTGTGATGTGAAAACAGCAATGTCAATGTTTGTGTTTAAGAAAATGGTCAAAAGTGAATTGTTGAAGACATATATGAAGTAGTTTAAAGGTCCACTGACATGATTTTTTTACTATTCATAAAATTGTTCAAAATATATATATTTTATCATTTAAATATGTTCGTTTTTGCAAACAAAATGATAAATCACTTTAATTTTGCTTTAAAAGTGATTTTGAACTTCAAGCCGTGTTTAATCATGGGAAATCCGATTACACACGAACGCACCATCTGTGATGTAACACTGGGCAGAGGGCTCTGGGGCCTCATGTATCAACCGTGCGTGCGCACAAAAACCTTGCTTACGTCACTTTCCACGCAAAACCCCGTATGTATCAAAACTGAACTGAACGTGAATATGTGCGCATCCAAGTACATATCCACGCCAGCTCCCCTGCTTGCGTACGCACGTTTCTGTGGTTTTTGTTCCTTTGGCGACACTTACAGGTGATTCTGAGAAACTGTGTCCATGATGTGAAAACAATCATTAATCCCACCAAACACACATGATTAACGATTATTACATCCACATGGACGCAATTAGATGAGTGGATATAAAAGCATGCGCCAAATAGTGGCAACGATATTGACAACACTGAGATGTGATTTCTTTAAATAAGAAGTTAACCAAGCTGTACCAATATGCCTACGTTTAGGTCAGTGTGTAGCGCGCCCGCCCTTAGTTCCAAAGGTCATGAGTTCGAATCTCGCATGGTACAACGTTTTTCCTCTATTTTTCGTTCCAGATTTAAATACACATGAAAACTATTTTACAAAACAAGAAATCGTCTGCTTCCTTTCATTTCATGTATTGTTCTATTTCTTGTTGTTTCATTAAATAGTTTTCCTGTGTTCTTTGAATCTGGAATAAACAAAATAAAAAAAACATTGTACCATGCAGGAGTCGATCTCACGACCCTTGGGACGAAGGGCGCGCGCGCTCACCACTAACCCATACAAGCATATAAGAGCAGCTTGGTCAACTTTTTATTTAAAAGTGGATGGTTTGTTTTGCGCTGAGCGTGCCAAATAAAGCCTTTTTCCGTGCTTCTCTGCCTCACTCAGAAGTGATTCCTGTTCACAGTCCGTGAAGTTCCTCTTTTTTCCACGTTCCGACATGATTTGCAATGGAGCAGAGACGACATTCCTGTCGTGCATGGCATATTTAAATGACTTTGCATATTTATACGGAGGCGTGTCAAAGGCGGAGTCGGCCACTCTCTCATGTGCGCTCAATTCCACGTCAATTGTGATGTACAAAAGGAATGTGCGTGGATACCGGTGTACGCACAGTTTGATAAATCTGGATCTTTTTGTGCGTAGACACTTTTCTGGATTTCACCGTACGTCACTCTTCAGTAGGAAATCCACGCAGGTTTTTGATACATGAGGCCCCTGGTCTCTTTAATAGTGGACAATTTAAAATAATAATAATAATAATAATGTCTATTCCTGTCATCTGCGTATGTTCCCATACACAGACGAAATTCGTCTCTGCATTTAACCCAACCACCTACCAGGTGGTGCAGTGAGCAGCCCGAAAGCGCCCGGGGAGCTGGAGAAATAGGTGTGCACTCATAGACACCCCAAGCTGGGTAGTGGCCGGGGCGCGAACCCGCGACCTTCGGATCCGTAGTCAAAAGCCCTGCCACTAGACCATCTTGGCTCCAAATTTAGCAATCTATGTGAAGATTTGAGCTATTTGTCTTCATTTTGGGAAGCAGAAAATAGTTTGGGTGATGGAACAAGAAACAACAGGATCTAATTTAGGTCTGATGCTGTATCAGACTTACCTTCATGTCGAGCTGCTCATACCCGCGCACTGTGACAAGCCCAGAGCTCTGCCCGGTGTTACGTCACAGATGGTGCGTTCGTGTGTAATCGGATTTCCCATGATTAAACACGGCTTGAAGTTCAAAATCACTTTTAAAGCAAAATTAAAGTGATTTATCATTTTGTTTGCAAAAACGAACATATTTAAATGATAAAATATATATATTTTGAGCAATTTTATGAAAATTAAAAAATCATGTCAGTGGGGCTTTAATGTGTAATGTGTTGGAATTGGTCAATTGAGATGAGTGATTCATTTTGTTTTGTTACTTACAGATACTTATTGTTTGAATCGGGAGTAACACATCTAGCACCATCACATTGAACACAGGGGCCCCACAAGGATGTGTGCTGAGCCCCCTTCTATTCACCCTGCTAACACACGACTGCACACCATCGTACAGCTCCAACCACTTCATCAAGTTTGCGGACGACACAACAGTGGTGGGTCTCATCAGCAACAACGATGAGACGGACTACAGGAACGAGGTGAGCCGCCTGGCCTTGTGGTGCGGACACAACAATCTCACTCTCAACGTGGAGAAGACAAAGGAGATTGTTGTGGACTTCAGGAAGAGGGATGCCCAACATGCCCCTCTGACCATCAACAGCACCACAGTGGAGAGAGTAGACAGCACCAAGTTCCTGGGAGTGCACGTCTCAGAGGACCTGTCCTGGAGCAGGAACACTGCATCACTGGCCAAGAAGGCTCACCAGCGCCTCTACTTTCTCCGCAAGCTGAAAAGGGCTGGAGCTTCAACCCCCATCATGTGCACCTTCTACAGAGGTGCCATAGAAAGTGTCCTGACCAGCTGCATCACGGTGTGGTTTGGTGCATGTACTGCATCCTGCCGCAAGAGCCTCCAGCGCATCGTGAGAGCAGCTGAGAAGATCGTCGGCACCTCCTTCCCCTCACTGCAGGACTTACACAGCAAACGCCTCACTCGGAAAGCCCACTGCATGGCAGGTGATCCCACACACCCACTACACAGCCGCTTTAGACTGCTGCCATCAGGGAGGAGACTGAGGAGTCTCCAGGCTCGAACCAGCAGACTGAGAGACAGCTCTGTTCATCAGGCAGTCAGAATGCTAAACACTCTGCCTGCTCTGCCTCCCCTCCCATTTGAACTGCCTTAACACAAAAAACTTTCTCACACATTACCACTCAACACAAAGTTTTTAACACTGGACTCTGTGTCATCAAACGGGTTATTCACTAAACTCTCGGTCATGTGCTCATTCAGTTTGCACTACTTCTCATATTTGCACTAATGTTTGTATTACATTACTGCCTATAGTCATACTACTGTTTACATTCACTGTTTACATTTATTAATACGGTTTACATTTATTACTACTGTTTTACATTTATTACTACTGTTTACATTTACACTACTTTTATATCTACACTACTGCTGATACATATACAGTATTCTCTGACTAGCCTTATCTAAGGATGCCAAATGTGCCTTATGTGCCTTACTGCATATGCCACTTTGCCTCTATACCAACATCAACTACCTCATACATATACTGTGTACATTAACTCATATGCTGCTGTGCCACTCTTTGCAAATGTCAATGCTAGAACCTTCAGTTTATTTTATAGATATACTTTTTATACTTTTTATACTACTATGAAAAAACTCAGGACAGTATTACACTTTTATTATTTCATTTTATGCTTATGTTCATTGGGTGTTTGGTGTTTCAGTGTTGGTGTAAATTTTCATACTTTTATACTACTATGAAAAAACTCAGGACAGTGTTACACTTTTACTATTTTATGCTTATGTTTATTAAATGTTTTAGTGTTTAGATGGTTACTGTTGCACCGAGGGACTGAGAGAAACGCAATTTCAATCCTGTGTATGTCCTGTACATATTGCAGTTCTGACAATAAAGTTGACTTTGACTTTTGACTTTGAATGTTGAATGTTTTGAAAAAGGGCAGATATAATAAGATTGTTTTCTTCTTTCTGCAGCCTTTCATTTTATATTTCATTTTTTATTTCTTATAAGCTAACCAAAAAAAGTCACTGACTTATATGCAGCTTTTACTTTGAAAACCAACCGGAAACGTTCTGTTGCTGCTGTCAGATGTTTCTACGGAAGCCTCTGAAAGACACACAGAGGCTAACAGTGAGTTTGTGTTTTGTCGACAGTAGAGCACAGAGCGTCAGTTTGATTATATTTCAGCTCACCACACCTAAATATGAGTTGTTCTTATTGTCGCTGGGTCAGGAAGACACGAGGAATCGACTCATGACCACCAGAGAGCAACATTAATGACACATTTTAACCGTCGTCTGCTAACAGTTAGCACCCGAGGACTGCGGTGAGAATATTCACAGCAGGCAGCGTTGACCTCAGGGGAGGCAGCCGACAGACCTCCTCCACTGAAGAGGTGAGTGTCACGTCAACAAATGAGCTGACAGCTCCGTCACCCCCTGCTGATGAATAAATGTCATTGTGTGTGTGTGGCGGGGCCACAGGACTCTGATGCATGTCGTTATGTAATGAATCAGGATTAGCGGGACTCAGATGTGAACGTGCTGCCTCGTCATATGGAAGAACAAACGAAACCTGTGTGGATGCTGAAGGATAAACTATGCTAACAGAGCTGAAACTGCGCGGAGGCTAAAAGTAGCAGATGGGAACGAAACTAGCAAAAGACTAGCTAAAAGCTGTGAAAGACTGACTGAAAGCAGCAAAAAACTAGCTTCAAGTTGTAAGACTGGCTAAAATGAGCAGTAGGCTAACTAAAAGAAACAGAAGGCTAGCTAAAAAGCTAAAGTAGCAAAACACTAGTATAAAGGCTAGAAGAAGCAGAACATCAGCTAAAATACAAAAACTAGATTATCTATTCATTATCTTTACCCGCTTCTTCTTCCTTTTTGGGTCACTGGTGTCCATGTCCAGCTAACAACAGCGAGGGACGGGGGACACCCTGGACAGGTCTCCAGTCCATCACAGGGACACATAGAGACAAAAAAAACATTCACTCTCACTCACACCTAGAGACAATTTAGAGTTACCAATCAGTCTAACATTAAAGGCCCAAAAAACAAAATGCATACTAAAAGTTAAAAAGAACAAAATGCTATTGAAATATATTTCTATCAGTATTACATTACACCCATTATGTTCCATTATTTGTATACACTTAATTCTGCCTTATAATGTGAAATGTGACACTAGGCAGAACGTTTTTCTCTCGGGCTTTGTTTTCACTAGGGAACAGTTACACGCCTGCACATACACAGACATAACATTTGATGTTTACATTGAAGCTGATAGATTGTTGACAGAAAGGAGGGTCACGTGGTAGTGTAGGTGGTTCCAGGGCGGTCCTGAAGCAGTCCAAGGAGGTTCCAGGGTCCAAGGAGGCGGTGACGACATCCGGGGTTTTTATAACCGTGGCCCTGCCTTTGAAGATGTGTGTGTGGACTGTGTTGGAGTCAGGTCTGTTGTTGCTGTAAGGTTTATTCTTATATGTACAATAAACCTACATAAAATTTGCACATTCGTTTCAGAGCTTCCTTCAACCTTTTGAATTCGCAACACTATCTAGACTAGAGGCTAAAAGTAGCTACAAGCTAGAAAAAGTAGCTAGAAAAGTGGCAAATAAGCATCTTGGAGCTAAAGGTAGCAAAGTGCTAGCTATAAGCTTTCAAAGGCTAGCTAAAAGTTGTAAAAGGCTAAGTAACCATTGTAAAAGGCTAACAGCAGCATAGTGCTAGCTAAAATCAGCAGAATGCTAGCTAAAAGTTCTAAAAGGCTAACCAACCACTGTAAAACGCTAACAGCAGCAAAGTGCTAGCTAAAAGCAGCAGAACACTAGCGAAAAGTTCTAAAAGACTAACCAACCATTGTAAAAGACTAACTTCAGCAAAGCGCTAGCTGAAAGCAGCAGAACGCTAGCTTAAAGTTATAAAAGGCTAACTAACAATTGTAAAATGCGAACAGCAGCAAAGAGTTAGCTAAAAGCAGCAGAACGCTAGTTAAAGTTGTAAAAGGCTAACAGTACAGCAACAAAGGACTAGCTAAAAGCAGTCGAATGCTAGCTAAATCTGTAAAAAGCTAGCTAACTGTAGTAGAGGACTGGCTAATATGAGCAGATGGCTAACTTAAACAAGCGTAAGGCTAGCCAAAAGGAGCAGAAGGCTAGCTAAATATAGCAAAAGAGCAATACAGGTAGTCCCTGACTTACGAGCGCTCTTACTTACGAGGATCCGGACTTACGAGCTGGCAAATTTTTGGAAAAAACGCAAAAAATACTGAGTTTTTCTGTGTTTTTTCACCACAGTTCGTTAGCTAAACATGTGGACACACGTTTCCGATCATTTTTATGCACTCATAAGCAGTTTTTCGATGAAAAACGAGTGTTCGTAGTCGCGC